>VDFB02027162.1:0-25336 GCA_007258455.2 Sequoia sempervirens
AGATTCTTTGGTAGTATCATTTTTGGTATTGTTAACATCAAAGGAAGCTTTCATATCCTTAATGAGTTGGAAAGAAGACTTGGTAGAGGAAATAGTAGGGGATGAATATCCTAACTTGAGATGGTCAAAATGGACAAGCAATGGTTCATAGGATGGGGTGGAAGGAAAATAATCATCGGATGGAGAGGGATGATCATGAACATTCTCAATAGGATCATGAGCATATATGTTGAAGACAAAGGTATCATCAGGATCCCAAAAGGTTTTGATCCAGGCACAACCATCTAAAGTTGACTCAACATCATTCTTAAGAGTCTGGATATCCTTAACAGCATTAACATTTTCTCTTGCAGATGAATTCTCAACACAAAATGAACTATCCATACGATGCTCTCCACACCCCATATCATGGATCTGGACCTTGGTTTTGGAAGTTGTAGTGAATGGAGTTGATGATTTGACAAGGTCAAATGGATTGATGTAGTGGGATGAAGTGGAAGATGAAGCCTCTTGATTGATGGGTACTTGATATTCTATGGTTCCTCTTAAGTTGGTGTAGTATTGGAAAGGATTAGGATCACTTGGAATGGTAATCTCAATGCCATCATATGGGAATTTGAGGCATTGGTGATAGGTGGAAGGTATAACTATTATGGCATGAATCCATGGGCAACCAATGAGCAGATTATAGGGTAGATCCAGATCCAAGACATGAAACATTGTTTTCTAAATAGTGGGGCCAACCCTCATAGGCAGAGTAATTAATCCTTCAGATGAGCGCTTAGCATCATCATAATCCTTGATAGCAATTGTCTTAGGTCGATCTATGCAAGCTTTAGAGTATCCCAGTGCTTTCACCAATTTTAGGGTGCATATATTTAGACCGAATCCACCGTCTACCAAGACTCGTTTGATTTTATGTTTATTAATGAAAACTTCAAGGTGTAGTTGGTTTTTATGTGGAAAGGTCTTGTTCATAAAAGGTGGCATGGTGTGGTGTAGCTATAGATACTGTAGACACTAAAAATATGCATTCATTTCAATTCACCATTTTTAATTAAATAACCTTTATTTAATTAAATCTAACATTTCACCCTTTAATTAAATAAATTCACTTTAAATCATTACCTCATTTGATTAAATAGATCAATTTTTAATCAAAACCTAACATTCCATCTTTGGATTAAATAAATCATCTCCTAAGTTCATCTCCTTCAAATTAATTATCATTTATCTCACATCATCCTTTTAATTAAATAAACCAAACCTTATTTAATTAAATCTCAAATTCATATTCCTCCCTTCTGACTTAAATAAATCCAAGTATCTAAGTCAAATGGGTCAAACACCTAATCATCATCCTAAATTAATCTAATCTTGATTAATCTAATCTAATCACCCATCACATCCTTTAGCTTTTCCCACTTGCAAAAATAAGGCATTTTAATTCATTTATTAAATTCCTCATTTTCCCTCAACAAGGCATATTTGGAGAATATTCCTCAAGTTTGAATTTGAAAACAAGTTGACTTGTCCCTTCCAACATGGAAATAACTCCCCTCTTACATATCCCCCACTTGGCATTTGAGTCTCTTTTCTCCCTCCAACAAGCCAAGTTTGAATTTGAAAAGGCCAACCAATCTCATTTATTGACACATTGACCAAAACTTGCACATCCTCCATCCACTCACAAGGTGACAAGTGGCTCCTTCTTATTGGCTAAATCTTTATACCACATTGATCTCTTTTGGGCACTCTTTCAACTTGAGATTCTATAAATAGAAGGCTTATTCTTCAACAATCCATCCACAATCTTCAAGCAAAGTTACTCTTTTCAATTGAGAGCTAATTTTGTCCACTTCACTCCATCTTCAAGACATCTATCATTGAGCTTGTCAAGGATTGGGAAAGGGTCACTTTTCACAAGAGACACCAATCCACTATGGAATAGGTACATGTCATGCTTTTATATGTATTTTGATCATCCTTGTTATTTTTTGCATTTTGGAGCATGATATGTTATTTCATAGGAGTATTCATAGGTTTGCATGTGTATGAACTAACCCCACTAATAAGTGTTGGAGATTGATCATTTGCATATTTAGTGGTGCTCAGATACTATCATGGCCTAAAATTGGTTGACATTTAGGTCAAAAGGGACAAATGTATCTTGCAAGGCTTTGTCCAAAATGACCCTATGCTTTGGGGAAATGCAAAGGAGCTCAAGAATAGATATCTATGCGAGTGTCTTTCCTAGATGATCGAGGAGATTGTATTGAATTTTAGGTTGTGGATTAGAGGCAGCCCCTTGAAGGGTTACCTTGGCTCTACAAGTAGTGACAACACATTCTAAAATTTTAATATTAATGGTGATGTTGGCAACATGACTATCAAAGGCTCAAATGTGATTAATGGTGGTACTGTAGTCATGTGAAACGTTGGTATAATTAGCACTATTGTTACTTGAACTAGAGGCCTTCCCTTTTCCATGGTCTTTTAAGGTATTTTTGAATATGGTATGATCAACATTGGTTTTAGATTGTGGGTTATCCACTGAAATGTCTTCTTGTTCAATAAGGCCCTAAATGAGATTTTTGAGTGTCCAACATGATGATGTTTTATGTCCTTTTCCATGGTGATATTCATAGTATTTAGTTTCATTCCACTAATTAGGTTTTACCAATGTGGGTTCATAATTCTTGATGTCTAGAATTTGAATGACATTGGATTGTAAAAGTTTCTTTAGAACCGATTCAATAGGTTCACCCAATGGAGTGTATGTTCTCTTAGTGCATTGAGGTCCTCTATGTTAGTTATTTTGAACTGCATTCAATGTTTTATCTTCACTTTGTGTTTGGGTGTTTGATGTGGAGGGATCTTTAAGGTAAATGGTTGGGTGACCTTTTTTACAACTTTTGCATAAAAAACTCCATCATTAGTGACATTCTTGTTTCAAGACCAAAATTTTCCTTTGTCATTATTAGCTTTTTGGATTTCTTTGGAAAGTTTGACTAGTCCTTTTGCCACGAGAGCTTTCTTAATAAAAAACCCTTTTTCAATGATATCCTCAAAATTTGTGCAACATTATATTTGGATTTGAGTCATTAATTATGTGTTAAGGTTTTCCACAAACATTTGGACTAACTATTTCTTAGGTATGTGGCAAAGGCACTTGCTAGACCTACTTCGCCACCATTGGTATAATGATGTGAGTGAATCTCCCTAATCTTGTTTAATTGTGCATAATTTTGTGAGTGTCATGTCACTTTCTATATTAAACGCAAAGTAATTAATGAATTTGTTAGCCAAGTCACCCCATGTCTGAATTCCTAGAGGAAGGCGTGCAAACCAATCTAGAGCTTGTCCTACAAGACTTTTTGGAAATAGTCCCATCAAATAAGTAGGCTTATATGCAATGTCCATACATGACATGCTAAACTCTCGTATATGTTCCAATGGATCCCCTTTCCCTTTGTATTTGGTAAGAATTAGAGTGAAATGAGGGGGGAAAGGTGGCATGCATATATTCTTGTTAAATGGATAAGGACTTAATTCCTTCATGAAATATGTCTTATTAGTTGTCCCCAATTGCATGTTTGTCATTTTTTGTTGTATTTCCTGTATTTGTTGCGTCAAGGTGTTTACAAGAGATGGTGTTGTGTTTGGTTGATTTTGCATGATGGCATTAGTGTCCAATATTGGATTTGGAGTGGCATTTTGTTGCATGGGTCCTTGTTGATATTGATGTGTGAATGTTGCATTGGTGTTGGTTTGATTTGGAATGAGATTGGTATTTTGATTTTTCCCAAAAGTCATATTTGTGTTTGGTATGTCATTTTAAAATTGTGGTGTTGGACCTTGATTGGCATTTGGAATTGAAATCTTGCACCTTGGTTTGTGTTTTGAAATGATGGTGTTGGACCTTGATTTGTGTAGGGCCTTGATTTGAATTTTGAAATGATGGATCTTGGTTTAGTCCTTGTGTAGCTCCCTCTACATGTGTAGAAACATCATAGCCTTGAGGAATTTTAGCACCTTTTTTAGCTAGTGCATAAAATAATTTGTTTGGATCGACACTAACAAGCTCATCCACAATGTGTATAATCCTTGGATCTTGGGAGGCTCTTTCAATTTATTCTAGAGTTAGGCTTTTGTTGAATTTTGTTAATACAAGGTTATCAAATGTGTTTGGTGATTCTCTTTGTGGTGTTTCTCTTTGTGATGGTAAATATTTATTTGAATTTGATCCAAGGTTTGTGCCATGTGGAGGATTAGAAAAGAGGTCATTTGAGGAATCCATGTCCTTTCTCTTTTCTTGTGATCTTATTTCAACCATGTAAGACTTGCAAGGTGAATATGATAATGTAAGGATGATAAATGCAAAGTGGGATATGAGACTAAGCTATGTTTTTTAGATTTTTCTTTTTGGATTTTTGAGGATAAGGATGAAAAATGATAATGCACATAATACTAAGGTTTGGGATGCAATAATGATAATGACCTTATGACCAAAGGATGTGGTATGAAAATGAAACTAAATGAGACTAAGGGATGTCAAATAATACTATTGATATGGACATTAAGATCTAAGAAAAAGGATGCTAACCAAGCTATGTTATCCAAGATTACAAACCAAATTATCATTGACCTATATGAGGACCAATATTGAAATTTTTTGATAGAATGAGTCTAAACTAAGACATAAATTTGAGACCCAATTTTGACAATGACAATGATGATGATGGTGACTAATAAGTTGAAAGATAAATATCAATGATAATTTGAATAAGCAACCATGAATTTTCCAAAGGATTGATAAGATTCCTATGTCTAAAATATAAAAGGTATCTGCAACCTAAGCCAAACCTAAGATTTACTATGCTAGGCAAGGATGGAAAATGCAACCTAAATGAAAATGATGGAATGGACTTATCAAGTTTTTCAAGTCTAATGTTTAGATGATAAGATCATTGTCAAGATGATTAAGATCAAGATTGGACAAGTATTCTCTAAAATTTTGGTAATTAGGCAATTGTAGTTCACTGTTTCTACAAGTGCGGTGATTTGTGTGCTAGTTTCAAGTTTAATGATCTCAAATGGTTTTTGTTTTTGGTAAATGTGACTAAAGACACTTTAAAGACAGATTTGGCTATGGACTTTGTGAAAATTTTGTTGTGTGCATGTGTATGTTTGGGGGTTATTCACCCCAATTTCCACCGGTATAAACACATCAAAAACAATCAGGCATTGCCTATCCTTAAGGTCAATGTCCAATGCCGTGATGCTCAGGCCCACAACTTGGAATCTCCAGTGATGCGAGTTAGGGAAACCCTTTTGGGTTATGTATTAACTCTTATGTATCAACTCTTGTCTATGAGAGTGGATGGATAGGGGCCTCCTGAAATGGAAGGATAACCCAAATCACCCTCTCCCTAGAAAGTTACAAGTAAAAACAAGTAACTTATACTATACCAAGGATTCCCATCTCACTCAAGGGAGCCATATGGCGAGTAACTTTCAGGGTGTAGTGCTATACCTTTACACTAAGAGTGATGCCAAGATAAGTCAAGTAATAAGGCTGGCTACTAAAATGGTGTCTAGTCACAACTTGAGGACATGCCATCTTGTGACTGTCCAACAAGTCACTTAAGACTTTAACCAACCTTACTAGGGGCACTTATAAGCAAAGGTACCTCCCTGTTCTGATCGACACTGTACGACGAAAGCTAATAGAAATTGAACTTGACTTTCATCTAATCCTTTTATATACCAACCCAAGGGAAAAACTAGTTTGGGTTGCCTTTGAGGTCTCTGTACAAATGTGTCTCTTAGGCAAGCCCAACTAAAAAGAAAAATAAGATGTAATGATTTCTCTTCTCCCAAGATCACATGTATCACAAGAGGAGAGGATACTCTTAATACACCTTATTGGATCTACTACAAAAAGTGTGCAAGTGCACAAAACATGGTAGACAATCGTTCATTAATTAACCCAAATTGAAATGTGCCTACTTTAAGAAAACACTCTAATGCAAGTTGTGGTTCATTTTATCCTAATGAGCGTGATATGCAAAGTTGTTCATTTAAAATTGAATTAGTGAAGGATACAATTTGTTATTCATTTTAAGCCTCATGAATGTAGAGATGCAATTTATTGTTCATTTTAGATCCCATGAATGTAAAGATGTAGATTGTTGTTCATTTTAAGCCTCATGAATGTAGACATGCAATTTTTTGTTCATTTTAGATCCCATGAAAGTAAAGATGCAAATTGTTGTTCATTTTAAGCCTCGTGAATGTATAAATGCAGTTGGTTCATTTTAGATCCCCATGACATGTGTTAAAAACTAAAAAAGAAATGTTTCCTATTTTAAACAAAAACAAGAAGAAATCCTGTAAAACGACAAGTTAGATCTCCTTGATGAAAGCCACACTTTGAAAACAAGATATTAGTAAACTAAAAACCCTTTGATAATAAAAGAAAACTAAAAGCAATGATAAATTTTTGAAAACTTAATGAAATTGAAATTCATAAAATTCGATGGAAGATCAAGAAATTTGAAATGCAAAATAGCTAACACCAAGTAGCAACCACTCTACCTAAGATCTAAGCCCAAACTAAGTCTAAACAAAATAGTACAAATGATCAAAGGAAGCAAACACGAATGAAAGCACAAAAGAAAAATCCCCTATCATAGTTGATTATCTCCCTTGTCTCTTCTCAAATATGCTTTTGTAAACTTCCTCTCAATTTTGAAGTATTCAAACACCTGCAAATAATAGTGATATGGTAGCATGAATGTTGGAGAATGTGGTTGTAAAGAAAAAATGATGGAGAAAACCTTCTTTTATAAAACAACTATTCAAATGGATGGTTGAGATTAAAGCTCTATAATATAATGCACCACATAGTGGTAGGGTTAATGACGGCTAAGGATAGACAATCAAGATTGAAAGAAGACTAGAGAGAATCAATGGTCAAGATTTTAAATGAGAAAGTGGAGGGAAAGTAGTGGAACAAATTAAATAATTATTTAATTTGGGAGAGGAAGTGGAGGAATAAAATAATCAAAATTGATTATTCATTTATGGAAAAAAGAGGGAAAATGACATTTAATTGAAATGATTATTATTTGACTATTTAGTTAAATGTGGAGGAAATGAAAATGAGAATATTAAATAATTAAATTGGATTAATTATTTAATAATAGATGAAGAGGTTAAATGAATAGCCAAATAATTAAAATAATTATTTAATTATAGATGAATGGCAAAGGATGAATAATTAAATAAATGAGAATTTTTTTAATTATAGAAAGAAATAGGATGTTAGCAATATAATTAAATAAATATTTAACCTACTTAATTAATCAGAGGAAGAATAAAGACGAAAAAATAAATAAATTAAATATTTAATTAATTGAAGAATGTGACCAAAGAAAATAATTAAATAATTAAAATTATTTAATTATGAAGGGAAGAAGATAGATTAAAAAATGATATTCGCAGACCAAGACATTTTTTAGTGTCTACAAATAGTACTAAAAAATTTGTGGATGACAACAAAATGAATGAACGATTTTAATAATTTTCATGAGGCCAAAGTAGCCCATGAGACTTGAGAATTGCACATGGTCCCTCATAAATAGGGCACCGAAGCCTTATATAGTCTATAACCTTCTCTTTAGATTTGATCTTTAATAATAAATTTTGATCAATAAGTTTAGAGTTTCGTCTAGCCTTGCCTCATCGAACAAGGTGCTTAAATTGCCAATTTTCAAGATGTCCTTATAGCTGGTACAAATATCATTGTATGTTGAGCATTCCATGATGAAGTGCCATTTTGTCTCCACCACTCTGATTTTGCAAAATAGGCATATTCTCTTTTCTCACTCTTCTTTAGGTATCATCCATCTATCATTTTCACATCTCAGATGATGAGTATTAGTCCATAAATGAACTATCAACATTTTTTCAAGAATTCAATTAACGTATGCTCCTATGTAGGATTTTTCCTCATGATCCCCCATGGGGTTGAATTCTTTGACATGATAAGCTTTTTTTTTGCCCATTTTATTTTGTCCATATGACATTCCTAAATTTTTCTCTCACAAACTTTTTTATATCCTCATTGGTATTTGGACATTCTTGTATATTAACAACCCATTTATTCATCCATTTGTCACTCTACTTCATCCATGTGTTCTTTCTTCTAGTTTGCTCTTCCTCCATAATCATCTTAGGCCAATGATGGTTTTCTGTATTTTGGGTCTTCTTTAGGTAACTTAACAACCAAATAATTGTCATGCTTCCAAATGGAAAATACCTATTTCAGTCAATAGAATCTTGTACTAAACAATAGTCTTAATTTTGAGATTACTTATGATTAGATGTTTATGGATTCTTTCTACCTGCCTCCATTTTTTATCTGACATATTGCTACCCCAAATTTCACACTTGTAGAGAATCATCAGAGAAACCAACAAACCAAAAAACATTCTCTTGGTTATCCAGTTGCATAATTTTGCATTTTTACATCTATTTTGTAGGGAATATAATGCTTTCCAGTTTTGAATTATTTTTGCTTTGCATGTTTCTAAATTGAGCTTGTTATGGAAATCAAGCTCGAGGTATTTGTACTCATTCACTACTTCTAACGATTGCCTTCAAAAAGAAAGTTATTTTATTTCTTTTTATTTCTCCCCAAAAAGAGGATCGTTACTTTGGTTTTGCTATTATTCACTTGCATCCCAACTCCCTGACAAAAGGTTTCAAGCACCCTCAAGTGTTCCCTCATACTATGAGTTGTTTTAGCAATTAATATGAGATCATCCACATATAAGAGTAACTTTATTACATATCTAGCCAACTAAACTCCCTCCCCATCAACCTTATTTAACCATTCTTCTAACTTATCAATGTATAGCCCAAACAAAGTCGGGGAAAGTGGGTGACCTTTTTTTATGCTAATATCACTGCCAGAACACTTTGACATTCCATTCGTGATTCTAATTTTAGCCTTGACCTACTCATAAAGCCTATGGACTTCAACTCTAAGCATATTTGGAACTCCCAATTCCTCCATTCTAATCCATAGTTTGTTGTAGGGTATCATGTTGAAGGCATTTTTAAAGTCTACAAAATAGCAAAAGGCCTCATCACCATGGATATTCCATACTTTTTCAATCAAGAAACTAAGGGTAATGCCACAATCAATGGTGAAATGTTTTGGACTAAAACTAGCCTATCCTTTATCTCTTTTTCCCTGATTTTTTGCCCAACTACTAATTTTGCATCCAACCATGCTTCCAAAAAGTTTCCCAAAGAGGTGATTGATTGAATGAATGAATGCTTTTAATTATGTCCATGAGACCAACCGGCTTATGGGACTCAAGAAATGGAATTGAAACCACCTTTGCAAAACAATAAAACAACGACCCCACCAATTACTTCTTGTTGTTTTCTAACTCTTTGCTGATTTTGTTTCATTTGTTGTGTATTTTGATAAGATAACTTGCTATTTTTGCAATCTTCTCCTCTTCAAACAAGGTCACTAACAATTTTACATTTAGAAAATCCAATTAACCATATTAGTGTGGCAATTTGATGGATTATTAGTATCACCACTTTTGTATAGAGGGATCACCACACTAGTCATCCAATTTTCTAGAAAGTCCTCTTAAAATGACATTGAAGATGCATTTGATATAAAATACTAGAACCTCAATACCCCATTTTAAATGTTATGCTTCCACCTCATCAATATCTTGTGCCTTTCCTTGTGCGAACCTTTGTATGCCCTGATAGATATCTTCAATGGTGAGAAGAAAACAACAATGACATTATTATTCATACAAAAACACATGAGCATGAGGGTTTTAAAGTCCTTGATTTTGAAGGCTACTTTAAAGTCTCAGTGTGCAATGAAGCGACTGAACTAGGTAAAGTACATGGGAGGATTGTTGTGCTAATAAAAGAAACTTGGGGTGAGATAATAAAGGTTGAAAAAGAGGACCTAAATAATCAGTTCATATGGCTAAAAATTACATAAAATAGTGGTACAGTTTGGCTGGATGCTTGCTATTTTGCTCCTAAAAACTCAAAGATATACAAGAGGAGAAAGCTAAATAGTGAAGATCCTTTTGCAGCTCTAAAAACAAGCATTTCTATTTTTAGCATCTTTGGCGAAATAGTGTTATTGGGGGATTCTAATGCCAGGTCTGCAAACAACCAGTCAATACAACTGTATAGTAGTGATGTGGGGGACAATAATCCTCTATGGCTTGAGGAAGATGGGGTTCAGCCTTGGGAAAGGGCCTCACAGGATGGTAATGGTAGTGTGTCACACTTTGGAGTGGAGTTGCTAGGTCTTTGTAGCTTGTATGGCATGGTCATCTGTAATGGTATGAAAACTTGGCTAGGATCAAATGGTATTACTTGTAAAACCTACAATGGGCAAAGAGTCGTGGACTATGTGATTTGTTCTTAGAATTCTATATCTAGGTTGTTGGGGTTCAATATTGGGTGTTGTCCTATTGGTTTAAATTCTGACTATATGCCCCTTTTTGTTAAGTTTAGCATACATGCTAGCAACCGACAAGAAGAACAAATGCAACATGCATAAAGGGAAGTCCATTCTCATGGTAAAATCTTGGTGAATCAAGAAAAACAAGAGCTCTTTGTTGCTACATTGGAACACCACCTTCAAGTGGAAAAGAAAATATAACATGCAAAGAAAAAAAATTAAAAAATGACTACATTGGTAGCAATAGGCTGATTCCTTTAATTCTCAAGGTTCTTGAGGGATGCAAGAGATCCCATCCTAAGAGGGGGATTTCAAATACTTTCCCAGCTAATCCATGGTGTGATGAAGAGTGCAAGACTGCAAAAATATTGGTAAAAAAGAATGAGTCTAACAAAGAAAACAAGGTTAATAATGAGAAGTTGGTAAAATCTAAAAAAGAAAACTATGTGAATTCTAGAAGGACAAAGCTAATCTCTTTGAGTAAACACAACCCCAGAGGCTTTTGGAGAGAGTTGCAACAAAAAAAAAAACAAATAGAACGTAATATCATGGAGGGGCAGTGGTTAGATTATGTGAAGCTCCTCTATAAGAGACCGCTAGATAAAAGCAAGCCTCCTCTTGTTAGTGCTCCAAGTGAGATCTTCTTGGAGGAAGACATCAAGCAAGGTATAAAAAATCTCGCAAGAGGTAAAGCTCAAAACATTGATGGGTTGGAGGTTGAATTCTTAAAGTGGGGCATTGAGCTCCTTACTCACATCAATTTTTTTTAATAGCATCATGCAAAAGGGAATTCCAACAGAATGGGCAACTAGTGTGGTCATTCCTTTACACAAAATTGGGGATATCAATAATCCCTCTAACTACTATACTATCATGGTCAATCCTCTCCTTGGAATTTTTGTTGGGATCATGCTAAAATGTAGAATTAGTAGTTGGGATAAAAAAGAAGGAAAAAGAGCAAAAGGGCAAGCGGGCTTCAAGCCAAGGCACTCTACTATAGATCATTGCATCGTGCTTAGAAACTTCATTGAAAAAGTGTGGGACACTTAAGGGCAAGAAGCTTTTTGTTGCTTTGTGGATTTCAAAAAAGATTTTGACATTGTGCCTAGGGACAAACTTTGGAATAGAATGGAGGAACTTGGGATTCCTAATGAATTTAGGGTAGTTATCCATAAGTTGTATGAGCAGGTTAGAGCTAAAATCAGAACCAAAGATGGTATGTTTGAGTGCTTTGGTAGTGACATTGGAGTCAAACAGGGATGTCCCTTGTCTCCCACTTTGTTTGGCTTGTATATTGATAAGCTTGAAGATTGGTTACACAAAACTGTTGGGGAGGGTATTCAATTTGTTGGTTATGTGGTGAAGTTGAGTTTATATGCGGATGACCTTATTCTAATTGCTAAAACTGCCCTTGGTTTAAGAGAACATTTAAAGGCTCTTGAGCTCTTTTGTCGAGAGGTTGGGATGCAAGTGAACACTGATAAAACCAAAGTTATGGTTTTCTCTCTGAAAAGGAGAAAACAACAAGTCGATTTTATTTTTGAGGGGAGTTCTTTAGAGGTGGTGGAAGAATACAAGTACTTGGGTATTGATTTTCACACTAGGCTTAGTTGGGAGACATTTAGAACGAAAAGGATTCAAGGTGGTTGGAGAGATTCTTACTTGAAGCAAAACAGGTGTAGGATAACAGACATATGGGATTGGAAGACCAAGAAAACCCTTTTTGGTTTGTTGGTTACGCCAGTTGTCCTTTATGGTTATGAAGTTTGGAGAAGTAGCATGTCAAGTCACAAGTGGAGGCAAGTTGAAAGAATTCAAAAACACTTAATCACTACTAGTATCAAAGTCAAGTCTTTGGTTCCCCATGATTCTTTTGGCTGAAGTTGGGATGTTTCTGATGGAGGCATCAATGGTGATCCGCTTAATAAGTTATTTAAAAAAAGTTGAAAACATGGATATGCAACGCTGACCGAAAATGGTTGTTGAAGAGGAGCTAAATCGTAGGAAGAAGACTTTGATGAAACAAAATAACAATTGGTTGAGAAAGTGGGACATTAAGTTACATGAATGTCCTAATACTAATGGGGAGATAAAAAAGGTTCATGTTCGAAAAGTTTAGAGCTGCTATGTGGGCAAAGTAGCTTGGTAGTAAAAATGCACATTATATCAAAGAATTCAACCCTGTGTGAGAGCATGATGAAAAAGACTACCTAAGGGTCCCAATTAAAGGTAAGGAGAGGCTTCTCGTTGCACAACTAAGGACTCGGTCTCATCATCTTAGATGTGAGACAGGTAAGTGGACTGTCCTCAAGGAAGAGTGAGAGCAAAGAACTTGTATTTTTTGCAACAAGGGGGTGGTTGAGACCAAATGTCGCTTTATCTTTGAGTGTGCAACTTATGAAGACATTCACATCCATTATGAGAGCAACTTGAAGGTGGATAATCTAAATGAGCTCTTTAAAGAGGCAAGACTCCTCAAGACGGCTAGTTTCCTGATCAAGATTCATAATAGGAGAGCGAACATTAAAAAGATCCTGAAAATGATTAAAAATCAGACTCTAGGTCCCATAAGCTGATGGTCTCATAGACGTTATTAAAATCATTCATCCATTCATTCATTCAATAGTAGCATTGTATCCCATAAATGTTGTAGTGAGAGTCTTGATTTATGTCGTTGGGAAAGCTTTGAGGGCTCTCTCAAATTTAAAAATAAAAAAGCAAAAAAAAGATGTCGTTTTATATGCGACGATCTTATCCTAATCTCAAAAACAGCTCATGGGTTAAGAGAACATCTAAAAGCCCTAGAACACTTTTGTCAGGAAGTTGGGATGCAAGTGAACACATCCAAGACCAAAATCATGATTTATTCATTGAATAGAAAAATTAAACAGCATACCTTTCTTTTTGAAGGCAGCCCACTTGATATAGTGAAAGAATACAAATATCTTGGGATTGACTTCCATTATAAGCTCAGTTGGGAAACCTGTAGAACGAAAAGGATACAGGGAGGTTGGAAAGCCTATTATTTGCTCCAAAATAGGTGTAGAAAAGCTGAACTTTGGGATTGGAAAACCAAGAAAACCCTTTTTGGTTTACTTGTCACGCCGGTTGTGCTTTATGGGTGCGAAGTGTGGGGAAGCAACACATCAAAGTGCAGTTGGAGACAGATAGAAAGAATCCAGAAACACCTAATAACAAATAATCTCAAAGTTAAAGCTACTGTTCCTTATGAAATCCTGCTAGCTGAGGCGGGAGCTTTTCCTTTGGAAGCTTCAGCGATAACCCGGTTGTTAAGTTATCTAAAAAAGGTTGAAAACATGGATAACCACCGGTGGCCCAAAACGGTTATGGAGGAGATTCTAGTCCGAAGAAAGAAAACATGGATGAAACAGAACATCAAGTGGCTGAACAAGTGGAACATCAAATTACATGAGTGTCCTGACACCAACAGTGAAATAAAAATCTATGTGAAGGAAAAATTCAGGACTGCCATGTGGTCAAATCAGATCGGACGAAAAAAAGCATATTACATCAAAGAGTTTAACCCAGCTAAGGAACATGGTGAAAAACCATATTTAGGTGCAACTATTAAAGGGAAAGCGAGGCTATTAATTGCTCAATTGAGAACGGGGTCCCACCATCTTAGATGTGAGACTGGTAGGTGGAAGACTCCTAAGGAAACTTGGGAAGAAAGAACGTGCTTATTTTGTAATAAGGGAGTGGTGGAAACGGAGTGGCACTTCGTCATGGAATGCACAGCGTACGAAAATATCCGTAATCAGTACTCAAGTATTTCAGATGTGGGCAATATGCAGCAGTTATTTGAGGAGGATAAGATAAATCAGACGGCTAGCCTCCTAGTCAAAATTAATAGCAGGAGATCTGATCTGGAGAAGAGTCTGGAGACAAACTAAGTTGTTGAGTGTCTCGGTCCCATAGGCTGTTTAGTCTCGTGGACGTCATTAAAATCTTTCATTCATTCATTTAGACCAATCCGGATGGCCATTACAATTTCCACATCCAAGGGCGAAGTTCCGAGTGGGAAAGACGCCCTTGATTTGAAAAGAAGAGACAAGTCTGATATTTTTGCAAAATTACAAAATGGCAGTGGCTGAAATCCACCTTCGCCGATAATCCTGCTGTACCCAGTCGTCCTCGAAATCTCTCAACCACAATGAATGGGTTGTATTCGTCTTCTTCCTCACGATTGCACGAGGCAAGAATAGGAGCTGCAGAGAAATGGATATCATCCCAGGGTGGGGTTGGAGGCACACCCTCTTCTCCACCTTCCTCGTCAAACAAAGACACCACCACCAATGATCACGGTTTTCTGAGTGGTGTGAAGAAGGAGCAATTGTACGAGGCATACAATGAACTACACGGGCTTGCACAGGAGCTGGAGAAGGGGTTGGAGGCCCCTGCAATTGTGGTGGTTGGACACCAGACGGATGGGAAGAGTGCTCTCATAGAAGCTCTCATGGGTTTTCAGTTCAATCATGTAGGAGGAGGAACAAAGACACGAAGGCCCATTACTCTCCACATGAAGTACAATGCAGCTGCTCAACACCCCATCTGCTACCTCCTCTCTGAAGACAATCCTCCTCAGCACCAGGACAAAACTTTGGAGGATATTCAGGTACTAACATTTTGCTAGTAAGGACATTAGATTTCACATTGCCAGTAAGGACATTAGATTTTCACGGTCCATGGTAGTAAATTTGTAAAGATTTTTAGATAAAACAATGCAGTGATTTTTAATCGCCATTATTCTTACGGCGTTGTCATTCGAATGATTGATCAGACTAGTAAGATGTAAAAACTACAACACAGATTTATTCAAAAATCTTAACAAATTCACATTGCTAGTAGTTTTCTTTATTTCATTAGCAGGCATATAGAACTCGAGTAAACGACTAATTGCGGCATAACGTACATAAATGAGGTGAGAAGGAATCGCGTTTAGTAAATGACATATAGAGCTTATCGCAGTTTCAAAAAGAAGTTTGGTGTTAAACTGATGCTTTGATTTTATAATTTATTTTGGGCCTTCCGGGGATATGCAGCATTGCTAATAAATCAGTTTGTGATTTTGAATTTGAAATTTGAATTACGCCTGAAATTACTAGAATAATCAATTGAACCCAAGTGCACATCCATGGATAATGCCTAGTAGGAGGATAAGGTAAAGTTTTAAGTCATTAAAAACATTCTACAAATGTAGAATCAGTGTTACCGGGAGACAGGGATGAGTACTGAAATGGGAGACAGGGAATAGATCTATTATTATAATATATATTCAAAATATGGAAAAAAACTTGGGAATAAGTTGGAAAAGGGTGGACTCGGCATGTTTTCTGATATAGTCAAATTAGCAAGTACTTGGCCACTTGGGAGGAGTATTGAAATTATGGACTGGACTAAAAAGGCATTGAGAGGCGATCCTTGGTGTAATCAATTTGATATTCCTCCCAATATCTGAGATTGACAAACTTGTAATAGAAGTGAAAAGTTGGTACTATTTGTGTCAAATGGAACCTTGTGAGGATATTCCTTTGAGAAGAGAATGTCTAGCGAGCTGTTTAGGGCATCCAAAATTCTTATTTGGTGTTGACATTTATTTCTATATTCCGTTATGCTTTAATATTAGAAATTTGATCAAACACTGTTATATAGATTTCCCAGAAGACATTGGAAATATATATATATTATACGAACTTAATACAATTATTTCTATATTCTGTTATGCTTTGTTACAATTATTAGAAACTTGATCAAACACTGTTATATAGAATCAGCCCTATGCAATTGGCATCTGTACTAGAGAAAACAATCCCATGTATGTTATAAGTACACTGTTCAATTTCCTTGACTTCAAAAGGGCAAAGCTCAAACCTGCACTGACCTATATTCCATGCATACAAATTCTGCTTCTACTCTTCCTCTTCAAAATTGTTTATTTTATATTTAGATTATCCAAGATTGTTTATTAGTAAGCTACCTTTTTTTAGTAAGTAATCTCATCTTGCCTTAAGGTTACTCATGATTTTCTAAATTGGGTTCCTGAATGGCTATTCATTACCTTGCTCACGGTAGTCCTAGGGAGTGGAGGATGACTGATGGTACTTGGCAGAGACTCGGGAAGAATAGGGGAAGAGAATGTGGAAGTGCCTGCGGCAACCACATGACTGCAAGGATACTTATTTTAAACCTTAAAATGGTGGTCATGCTCCAAAATCACTTTACGGTTGTTTTACCAATACAAACTGTACATTTGTTTATCAAATGACTTCTGAGGTTCACCTGCAGTTTTGATGATAGGACAGAATGAACTTAAGTCACAGGAGCTACACATTTCCCAAACCTCATGACATGGTGCACGAGTTAATAAGATTATAACAATTCTGAGCATTTTCTTGAGATAGAACTCAATCAAGTTTCAATTTTGTAGCTTTTTCTTTGTATTTGTGAATAAGACATGATTTTCTGGCCATAGAATGCTACAAATTGGATTCACTTATTTCACAATGTTCGTTTTTTAGGTGTTTGCTATAAAATAGTTGATTTAATTTACCCAGTAAAAATAATTTAGGAGTGAAAAGGACTTGAAAATGTACAAATTTGAAGCTTGCTCTGTCTGATACCAGTACAGTATAAGTTGTCTGTAACTGAGAACTGGAAGCGCTTAATGGAATTTGTAAAGTAAAAAAAGACTGTACCATGGGATCCTGTGGGACTAGCTAGGAAAAATGTCCGACACTTATAAGTGCTAGTACAAAAGGTGGTATGGACGAAGGAATTCCAAGGAGCAATTTCATCAATCATGATTTTTTTTGAAATTTGCTCTCAGGAACTCATTGTTTTGCCATGTTGAGCATTCAGATTCTCCATCAGAGAACAGTCAGTCCACCAATGGCTAGTTGATCTATAACTTCAGAACCAAGCTTATATATTTCTCCCATATATGTCTCCCAAGGGAGGTCATCTGAATCAAGGACCACGGTATCCAAATTTGTAAAAGGACTTATGGAATGTTTTGTTTTTGAATTATTTTTGTCCAATTGATCTCCATTCCCTATTTTGATTTGATATAGTGTTTTGAAATTGATTCAGGATATATTATTAATTTGGTATGTGTATTATCATCGGAATCTACTTGCGTCCACGGATAACTTCAAACGTAAAAGTCCCCAGATTCGCGTGAAGTTCAAGTACGCAATAACGGGGTGATTTTTGAGTCACCTCGAAGTGCGTTCCCAAGTCTCGAATAGTCAATTCGAGCATTCCACCTTGTTCTCCTCGCAAAGACCTTCGAAACGAGATCTTTCGCGACTTTTCACTGTTAATACTTTGCAAATTACGGAAGATGCAGTAGCACTCAAAAAGTGCGCCCCTGCAGGGAAAATCCAAAATTTGGCTAAGTCTGGAAATGTAAGGGCGCTAAAATTTAGCGCCCCTGCATGAAGTGAAAATTCTAAAAAATGCAAGAGCGCTAAATTTTAGCGCCATTACATTTTTTCTCAACACTTAAACTTTTTTCATTCCTCTGGCACGTTTCTTCACAATTTCGCGTTTTTCGTCAATCGTGCCACTTTTCGTGCCTAAATTTATTGCACGACTTGAGTTAGGTTTTTAATTTTCATTTGCAAAGTTAAGTGAATGAATTCGCCACTTTTGTTGTTTATGTTTTATTTCTTTTGCATCTCCTCTTGCTGTGCGTTTGCCTTTCATCTGCAAAATCACGTTTTTTGGAGATTCGCCATTTCTCTCTTCAACAAGCTTCGCGTTTTGCCCTGGTAAGACTTTCATTTCGGCTTTGTATTGTCATTTGTATATGATCTTTGTACATTCGCGTTTTGATTTCTTCATTCACGTTTTTATTTCATTCGTTTTTTCTATTCACGTCTTCCTTCATTCGCGTTTTCCTACACGTTTATGCAATGGAACCTTCATTCATGGTTTTGAATTCGCGTTCTCCCCTGTGCGTGTTCATTTAGTGCTCATTCCTTCTTTTCATTTCCATGCTCTTACCCTATACACTCGCGTTTTTGTTCTCGCCTTTCAAAGTGTTCTTCATTCGCGTTTTCTGTCCATCGTTTGTCTTCATCGTGGCGAGCCTTTGTTACCCTACGCATTCTTCTCTCGCCACCTACGCGTTCTTCTCTTATCCGCCAATATGGTCGATGTTCTGTGGGCACTCGTATCTATCCAACGTATCCATGTTGTCTCTCTCTATGCGTTTTGGTAAACGTTGAAGAGATCTGTTATTGTGAAAAAGAATTCCCTCAAAAATGGGAGGCGTATGTAATAGAATGAAAGCAAACTCAAGCTCTCATGATTCAAACAAATTTCCATCTCCAAGCCTGAGCGCTATCGCCATTCCCTCTTGCATCTACATCTCAAAAGTTTCAAGAAAAAGCAGAGGCGCTGAATTTTAGCGCTAGAACATTTTTGAGAAAATGAGAAATTACCTAACACTGTAAGATGTAAGGGCGCTAAAATTTAGCGCCCTTGCATCAAAATCATCTTTCACCAAAAAGCTAAAGCGCTGAATTCTAGCGCCATGACATCAAAAGAATGTCATAAAATTGCCTAACACTAAAAATGTAAGGGCGCTAAAATTTAGCGCCCTTACACCAAAAGCAATTTCTCAGAATGTAAGGGCGCTGAATTTTAGCGCCCTTACACTTTTTTCTGGCTTTTTCCAGACCTTTCCAAATGCACCCCATTTTTGACCAGTGCATCCTTGAGCTCCATTTTTTCGCATTCGTGCATCGTTTTGCGTGCCTCGCCATCATCTCTATGCTTTTCCACCCTCGTGCTCGTTTCACGCTTTCCCATGTTTCCTAACAAATTGGTGTTTGTTCTGGCTAGACGGATTGCAGTCTACTCTCAGAGATCGTCCAGTTAAGAGTGCTCAGTGTTCCAGTTTCTTTTGATGACTGCAACGAAACCTCCTTCTTCTTCGAAAGCAAAAAGCAAGATGAAGTACAAATATCAAGGCGTCTATCCGCCAACTATGGTACTTTCGAAAGTTGAAGAAATAAAGGATACAGAAGTTGGCCATCAAGATTTGGTTGACTTTGCAAAGTTGACAGAGACGAAGCCTCTTCCTGATTCAATGAGGGCAATAGTACACAGTAATCTCCACTTGGTGGCAATGTTCCCCACAGCTGCGCACAATACTGAGTTTGTTCTTCAAGTTGCGTCTCATTACATCCGAGAAAGCAGAAGTGTGATCGACTCTTCCGGGCATGAGATTCTAAGACTCGACCCCGATTTCTTTGACATCGTCTTCAAGGTTCCTCACATGGACAAATATATTGACATTTCTATATCAAAAGCACAGGAGATTTTCGATGCTGATCCTAATAAAGCCAAACAGTTGATAAATACTCAATGGCTTAAAAAGCCTAGATCGTCTGTTTCCAGATGGCCGAAAGGACTCCTGAGAAGTGACTTCAAAGATGACGTCAAGGATATGATCATGTTTCTGAGCAGAGTGAAAGGTTTGCCGGAATCATCCACCTTTCACGATTGGATGTATGAATACATCAGGATCATAAGGAGGCAGAAAGTGCATATTGACTGGGGTAAACAAATCAGTGATGAGATGCACGAACAGTTGATCAATGCTCCTTCTACATTGAAGTTCTACATGACTTCTTACCTGGTGTACGCAACAGCTGTGATGAGGCAATTCCCAGGTCTATCTACAAAGGAGAATCGAATGATGGTGCCTGTGTACAGATATTTCTATCAGTTGGAGCTAAAGGAAAGCTTTCATCATTTCAGACGGGTCACTGATGCTTTCTTTGCGCCCTTACTCTTCAACTTTGATCCATCCTTGGAAAGAAGAAGAGTGTCTGATGAGGCTTATAAGGTGGTAAGTAAAGTTGGATGTATTTTTCTTCAATTCCCAACGTTTACTTACTTGAGAGGAGGTTGTTACACCGGTTGTCCCTACATGCTACCACGTTATCCTTCGGATAAGTGGGTTCTCATGGAAACATGCAGACAGCTGATGTCAGTGCAGAAAGAGCGAAGAAGCAACCACAAGCGTGGATTCAAGTTCCCACTGACCATCGGCAGATATACTATCCGGACTGCACAAAAGGCTAAGTCTGTCTATGCTGAGATGCAGATCATGACCATCAAAACCTACAGGTATAGGTTTGATTTTGACTACCGAGATGTCAGAAAGAAGTTGCAAAGGGTCACCAACACAGGTACCGTTTTGAAGACATCTGGGCAGATTGCAGAGATGAAGAAGCCATTCGAAAGATGGACTATTGCAGATTGACAGTTCAACAAATCAGAGATCTTGGTATCGCTGACCTACCAGAGGATTTTGAGGATCCAGGTGATATCATGAACGCTGTCTATGATGAACAAGGCGTTGCTAAGAGGCCGTTCCCTGCAATACAGTGGTCTAGGAAAGAGGTCGCCAGCATGAGAGAAAGGCTGAGACCAATCCTAGCCAATACAGAAGAATGGTTACACAAACATGGTTATGCAATGAAAAGTTTCAGGACAGACTCAGAAGGAGAAGAGTCCGAGGCAGAAGCACGCCAACAGCAAGAACTTCGCGACAAAAACAAGTCAGCGGCCGTTCCCACTTCTTCGCGGAGAGGCCCTAGGATTAAGTTCACTGTTGGTAAGAAAGATACCCAGGCTGTCCAAGAGACAGAAATGACGGAATCTCACCCATCTCGCTCTAAGGGTAAAAAGCCCATCTCAGAGGAGATAGATTCCTATGAAGAAGATACTTCAAGCGACCAATCCGCTGAAGATGAAGATTCAGCAGAAGCAGACTCCTATGCCGAAGAGGTTTCTGAAAGCGGGCAAGAGTCTGATGAAGATTCTGAAGAAGGATCTGAAGGTGACTTCGAAGGTGAACCAGAATCGGAAAGGCAAGAGGGTGGTCAACAGGAACCCGAGCATGATGAAGAAATAACTACTTCTCCTCCCGAGAACGTAGTTGAGGAAATTCACAGAACATCATCGCGCGTGACTTCAAACGTTCCTCATACCCCTTTTGAGTCAAGAATTCCTTCACCTCCTGCTCCTTCGTCAC
Organism: Sequoia sempervirens; assembly: GCA_007258455.2. Taxonomy (NCBI): domain Eukaryota; kingdom Viridiplantae; phylum Streptophyta; class Pinopsida; order Cupressales; family Cupressaceae; genus Sequoia; species Sequoia sempervirens. The sequence goes on from VDFB02027162.1 coordinate 21,600, forward strand.
CTATTCCTACCACGAGCATTCCTGCAGCCGAGATATCCACTATCCCTGCAGCATCAACCCAGCTTGATACTCCATCAGTCACAAGCATTCATACGGTTGATATACTGTCAAGCCCACCATCGTCCATTCCTAGCTTGTCTTCGCCAACGTATGATATCACTTCTGAGAACGAATTCAATCGTTTCATGAATGAGTCAATGCGTGATCAGCTCAATGTGTCAACTACAGGGGCGATGATGACAAACACTTCTCCAATTGTCACGATACCATTGGTGAGTTCAGATGTGACAATAACTTCAGAGGTGGCAATGGCGACCGACTTGACAGTAAATCCAGAAGTTCACACTTCTTTTCTTCCTCCTTGGCTAATATCTCAAGTGTCGAAGCATAAAAAGCAAATGATTTCTCCAGAGGAACTCGACCTTGAAGAGATAGTTCTTCCAAAGGCTAAAGGGAAGAAGAAGGCAAAAGTATATTCGAGGCTGAATGTTGATAAATCTGGCCACAAGTATGCTGAAATTGGCATACCGCCGAATCAAGAAGGTGATGTCAATATGGAGGACTACACAGTAACAAAGGTCCAACTTGGCAAGGTTACCAACGAAAGTGCAAAAGCCGATGCGCAAGTCACTTTGAATATCTTGGCAGGAAGGCTGGACAAAGTTGAGCAATCTCGTAACATGTACAAACAGAGGGCAGAGCATTATGCCACTGTTGTAAAGAGACTTGCCGGTTCTCCAAGCAATGCACAACCGCTGACAGTGGTGAATATTGAAGACCCAGCTGTCAAGAAAGCTGAGAAATTCGCCTCCAAAGGCAGAGTGTTGTATGACTTTGTTGAAAAGATCATCGAACACGGATCTCAGATAATTTTGGCTGCGGATGAGAAAACCACCATGTTGACCAAGCTCACCACAGAGCTTGATAAAGAAAAGAGCGTACTTTCCCAAGAGCGCAGAGACATGGAAAAATGCCTGTTGTCATGGTCGGAAATGAAACAGGTAAAGCTCAGCAAATTGGTGGAGGGTGGGGTAATTCCCGACAAAGAAAAGTTTGTAGAGGTAAAAGAATCACTGAAGCACAGGATCCAAGTGGTTCAATCTCTCATTGAAGACCTTCACCAAGTCTGAGGGGAAGAGATATGATGGGCAGCAATTCATGGCCAAAGTATGAGAGAGTTGCACAGTCCAGCTTCTTGAGGACAATAAATGTCTTCCTACGGCATGAAATATCCCTGATGATCTTCAAAGAAGCCATCATGATTTGATTGTGAGTTCAGACTTCTCAGAAGCTTCACTGAACATCATTTGTGATACAAGGCTCACATTGGACAACCTGAAGGCGCATCTTGACAGGTGCAAGAAGGTTCACTCATCTGCCATGAGATCGATCACGAGAATCCACACCATTGTGGATTACACCGTTGGTCCAGATGAGAAGTTCGTGCAGGAGACTAGGAGGAAATTTGAAGACTTCCGCGAAAAAAGCAAAAAGACGTGAAGCAGCCTCCTATTCTCCAGTGTTAGACATTTCCGGTGCATCCCATTATGCATCTTGTAAATATTTCTCGACATTTTTGAATGTCATTTTGTAAATTGTAATTACACCAAGTCCAAAGATGTAATATTTTGAAAACAAATTACACTTTGACTTTGGTCAAAGTTAGGTGATATCTCCAAAAATCGCTCACCTAACTTTCCTTAATTTTCTCAATCTCTTTCCTTATTTTGCTCATCCCTCTTTCTATATATTGTGAGGGATTTTCATTGTAACATATCTTTTAGTCTATTGCAACGAAGTGCTGCCCTTTTGTAAGCAAACTTGTGAAACTTTGCGTTCATATTTTGTGAATGAGATTCAATCAATAAAGGAAAGGATTGCAAGCCAAACTTTGTGTTGGATTCGATGCTTTTGTAAGTTGATTTGATTTGGTAGTGATTAGTTCGAGGAATCTGAAAGACTCTAAGTGGTTGATGTAAACTTTGTGTTACATCTATTATTTAGATTGCATTGTTATTTTGTTTATCATTGGTTGAGTGATCTATAAGACTTTGCGCTTATAATCATTCATGCTCATGCATGTTCTTGTTGGATAATCTATGAGACTTTGTGCTTATAATTATTCATTCTCTTGAATACTTTGTCGAAAGATCTACAAGACTTTGTGCTTGTAATCGTTCGTGCTCGTTGACATTTTGGTTGGATGATCTACAAGACTTTGTGCTTGTAATCGTTCATGTTGTTCGAAGAATTGTTGCGTCTAAGAAGACTTTGTGCTTCTAACGTAGCAAACGGTACGTTTATGCAGATCCGACCCTGATAAAGCTACGGAACGACTTTGTGCCTTCGTGAGCTTTCCCATTTTATTTTCTTTTGTTTGTTGTTAATTACTTCTGGTATCTCTACGCTTCGCTTTGACAAGATAGAGATATTGGCATTACTGCTGGTTGTTAGTTTTTAGTTATCAAGAATTCGGAACTTCCAACACGTGAAACATTGTAAACATCTTCTCTGAAAAAAGAGAGAAGTATGAATGTAACACACCCCCCCCACTCCGTGACTTTCGTGTACATTGTGTAATTACTTTTGTGATTTACTATTGTTTCTCTTAGCAGTAAGAAGGGCGCCTCCCCTTTCCGAGAGGAGAGATTCACATCTCACATAGCTGTGGCTGAAGTCCAAGTTGTGTAATCTGTCGAAAGTTGATTACATAATTTTCACCCAACACAAAGCAAGCTTAATGTGGGCGCATTTATCAAGGCATTGAATTTAATTAAAATATCAATATTGAGCTTTGAAAGAAAAGGACGCCATCTTGGAGAAAGGATTAGGGTTTTGACATTGAAGTGGATTTTAGGGTTTCAAGAAGTCAACAGGAAGTTATAAAAGGAGGAATTTGAACATCATTTCACATCTTTGGTCTACAGTATCGTTATGCTGCCGGTTTGGCTCTGGAACTGCTTCGAGGAATGAAGGCCTCCTAGCTCGGGCATCGCTTCTTGTTTGCAAGACAACAACTAGTGGTGATTCAGTCTATTTGTGAGTTGCATTTAGTTTGTGCATTGTTTCAGCTTATTGCATTGTTAGATCTGATCGGCATGTTAGTGGTTTTCAGCATTTTGCATTATTTAATACAGCAGATTCGTGTTTTCAATCATAAGTCAAAAAATATCAAAAATATTGTTCTGGGTATCAACCCATTCTCATTTCTAAGCCTAGGCGTCCATTTTCTCCAGTTTATAGATTTTTTAGAGGAGCTATGAATTTTTAAGAAGTCAAACTTCTTGCTGGGCTGTACCATTTGCTGGTTGCATTGGAATCCGTGCATGAATAAAATAAGGCTGTTTGATCTGTTTTCTGTGCCTTAGTCTAGGCGCCATCATTCTTAGAGAGTATTGCATTTTATTTCAAGTTAATCCGATGATCTATGTGAGAGTTATGAATCATTCAGTGAATTTCTATGCTGCTGGTTAAAGGTTGAAAAGTACAGATCTGTCATAACTGTCTACAGAAATCTGCATCTTCTGATTTGGATTTGGCATTGTGGTTTAGTTAAAGGCTTGTAGCAGATTTATTGTTGAATGCACCATTTGAAAGGCATCTGATATCTTGACATTGCAGGCAATAATTATCTATTGTAAGTTGGCAGTAGTACTGACCAGTTTTCTTTAATATTGCTTTGTCACGATTTGTAATACTCATTCTTACCTTCAGTATTAGTTTTAAATAGTTACATC
>VDFB02027163.1:8688-33280 GCA_007258455.2 Sequoia sempervirens
ATCAAAGGGACCATTGAATGAACATTCAAAGTTCTCTTTCATATAGAATTTTGAACATGAAACATTTCAAAAATAAAATAAAATAAAATCCTCAATTTGAAGGTCATGATGATATAATCGTCAAAGGTCCTACATTTGAAGGTGCTTTCTAATTTTTCGTAGACCTATTCCATAACTGGAACACACTATTGTGGGATCACCCTCCACATATAAAAATACTTGAAGAAATCTCACAAGAAAAATGAAAGCTTTATGTACATGAGATTCTTGAGGAATTATTTCCATCACATCTCTTACATCCAAAATTAATTGATCTATCTATAGTGCATACAACTAATTTGATAGACACTATTTACAAAAATTAGACTTTATCTAAATACCTATGTCTATAACCAATCTTTCCTCCTACCATCACAATCAACACCATCCTTATTTCATGGATGCACAATCCTACTTTGGAGATCCCATTCCTTACTAAAAATATCTACTAAATATACATATTATCCTTTATTTTAAATGTTAGAAAATATAACATGTTCTTAGTGCTTGTTGATGCAAACTCACCATAAACATTCCCTTATTTCATGGGCTATTTATTTATTTAGCATTAAGCTACCTCAGTTTTTCCCCCTCTATGGATTTGGTATCCAATGCAAATAATTCAAGTGTCCATCAAGATACTTTATTTATGTTGCCTAGAAACATAATTCCCATTTTATTTTTGGCTCATAACTTGTTTGTTATGGTTTTCTTTGCATTTGCATAGACATAGCCTTCACTACTTTATGGTTTCATGGACTATAACTTCCTTACTACCAAATTACCTTTTTCTTTTTTATATTTTACATTGACTCTTTTACGCGTACACATTATTTTCCATCATTGCACACAACACAATGTGACTTTCACTTAACATCCAAACACTACTATTACATAAACATCTTATAATGGCACTTATTTACTTTTATGCAATGGTATGATGGCACTTGGCCACATCGTATAAACACTATGTTAATTGGTTATCCCCATTTGGTGGAATCTATTGTAATTTATGATGTATATAAGCCACTTTATCTCCCCTAGGAGAACAACATAAACTTAAAAAGTTATATGGTCACTCAAATGTGACATCATGTCATCATCATCATCATCATCATATAGTATTGATTCCTTATTCCATTTTTACATACTATACAATATTCCTTATATATTTTTCTACATGATACTACTTATAAGTTTCTTTCACAACAACATATTTACATAATTTTTACACAATAACACCAGATTATTTTTACACAATAAAATATTCACAGTTTTTTCACACAATGAAACCTCATAATTTTCACATGATAAAACATTCACATCATTTTTCACATGATGATATATTTTCATTATTTTCACACACTGAAACCTTCACATCATTTTCACATGATGAAACTTCCCTTATGTTGTTCTTACACGATAAGATGTTATTTATAATTTATTATATTATTTTTACAATGACATATTAACATCATTTTCACATGATGAAACATTCCTTTTGTCATTATTATATGAATTGTATTATATTTCTCATTCACAATGACATCTTAATACCATTTTCACACAGTGACACATCCTTATGTCATTCTTACATTATAACATCTTACATTACATATACTATATTGTTATTTCACAAGTATATATCATATGATAGTCTTACATTGTTGAACATTATACAATGATATCCAACACATGTCAATTCATTTCACATATATTATTGACCTCACATGGGGTAAATATTGGGTCCACCCTTGTGCCTACCATTTAAATGATAATATGATATTAATGACAAAATCATATGAATCACATCCAATTCCACTACTATGATGCATTTGGTCATTATATTATCACACTGAATCATGTCTCTTCCCTCTCCTTAAATTTTCTTCATGACCACCATACATTTGGTTTTAGAGGAGACATACAATCCTTAGAAAAATGTCTCAATTCTATATGGTCTTATGCTCACATGTGTAATGGAGGACACATTGATTCCAATTCGGCCATGATCTCCTTATGTGTCATGATTATATCTACTAGTTTTACATGGTTTCATGTTTGCATACATCATAGGGGCTGCATTGATTTCAACTCCATGTTCACCTTATGCATCATTATACCATCTACATAAAATTTACATGATTTCATGTTCACATATATGGTGGAAGCTACACTAATTACAACTCTATGATTTTCTTATGCATCATGATTTTATCTACAACAATAAGTTTACAAGGTGATTGTACACATATATTGCAGGTCACACTCTAGTTCCAACTCCACAATTTCCTCATGTCATGATCTCTTTACACCACTCACTAAGTGTATACTTTATGGGGGGCACATTAGTTCCAACTTTGTATCGCCCTATAAGCCATCCGAAAAATCAGACCATCTTTTCACATCCTACTACAAGTTTCACTTCACATGTATGCTACATGTAATGAATAATGACTATATACTAATACTTTTTACAAGTACAACTAATAATTTTGTGTAGGTACAAAAGGATGGTGTATTTTCTACATACATTGGGATATCAACATATTATATGAAGATCCAATATCATATCCTTTTATGCTTGCTTGTTTATTTTAATGTATAGTTTACTTCAAGATACATGTTACAATTAGATTCACACATACACTAAATTGGGGATAAAATTTAAAGGATAAAAGTGCATTCCTTACACATTTATATCGTTATTTTACACCATCTTAAATACTTGTTAAATTCATAGTCATGGTCCCCAATTTGACCTATTTGACACACTAGTTGATTGCTACCCTAAAATGCATCAACCATCCACCACTAGGGACCAACATAACCCTTTCAACCACTATTCACAACCATTTTTTTACTTGGTACTAGGGTGCAGGACACAAGCTAGTCCACCTCACCCAAAATTCAATTTTTTACTTTGGGGCCAACCTTTTTGGAAATTAGTCATTGTTTTGTCAACCTAGACACCAAAAATCTCAAATTGAGCAACTCAAGCAATGTCTTATAGACATGCCTAGGTAACTTGCAATCATCAAGTGTTAACAAGATTCACTCTATGGACATATTCAATTAGAAATAAGCTAGAACCACATCTCTACATTTGGACACAACAATACTATATCAAGACATCAAATCTTTATATTTTTTATTGTATGCATGGTGTGAATTTGATTTTATCCATCAATTATCTAGGAGATTGACTTGCAATCGAGATACTAAGCTCCTCACCTCTTGCCTTGAAATCAAGCTCTAACATGCTTCTTAGCACAATCCCTTTTCAACAAGCTAGTAGATAAAGGCATAATATATTATGTAGGTCACACTACCGTAGGACTAGGTCATGTCAAACAAACTAAAGTACACGATGTGACCCTAACAACGTAGGTCAAAACACTACTAAAACTATGACCAATATTTTAATCACTATTATAACTTCAAACTATCTATCACAATAAAATTTACAAATCAATACTCAAAATTAAATTACCAATCTCATAAAAAATAAACCCACCTCTTATCCCTCTCTAACTACTCAATTCTTAGCTACTTACCACTCAATTCTTAAATATTTAATTTAAATCTAAATTATTATTTAATTATTTTACTCTCTAACATTATTTAATTATTGTATTTAAATCTAAATCACTAATATAAGAGATAGTGCATCATAAGTTTTAGGTTACCCTCACCTGTTTTTGAACTTTTTTTTCTTAAGGCTCTGAGCCTTTTTATGATGTGGCGGTTTGTAACCCTTCAAATCAAATCTCTAATGTGGATACTTTTAGAAGCCTTGAGAAAGATTTGGATGCATGAATATAACACTTGGAGGAGCATTTCGAAAATCTCCAATTTTATTGAAATCCAATCCTTACTGGGGATAAGCATCACAATAATTAAAAAAATGTTATCCATGAAAGAGACACGTGTCATGAGACTATGAGCTAACAAACCACCCATTCAATTAAAACCAATGGCTTGAATAATAATTTCATTCTTTATTAGAGTCCCATCACAACCGAGGAATAAAGTGAGAGGACAAAATAATTAATGGTGATCAATTTTTGACTTGGAGTCTATATGTGATTGGCTCAAAGTGTTGACACTGACATATATGGCCACGTTGGCATGGGCACCTCATTATGGTCTTTCAATTGGGAGGGTTTCTAGTTGAGTGGGACATTATTTTTGTTGGTATTTGGCCTCATGTGCAAGGAAATTTCCGAATAAAAACACTTTACTATTCCCCCACCTACCTAGGTTGGCCCCTCCAAAGTCCATGGTGATGGGAAGATCTTTATCCGACCAAATGTCTCCCATCATGGGTGGAAAGAGATTCACCATGATGACCAAGGGAGATCTTGCAACTTGTTGCTTCAGAAGTTGTGGGACACACCCTTCATTAATCTTGGTGTTCAAAGGGCCCTTGAGAGGTTGCATGGATGGATACCTAGGGAATATGGAAGTATCATGGAGGTGCGTGGGTTCATGTGGTAGGGCATGAGGCAAACAACCACCTCCATGTAGTGGGCACATCCTGATGCAATGTTAAAACAACCCCTCTGGTGGGTCATTATGAGGAGGAAGAGTGGGTATTGGCATAAATTATGGTTTTGTGGGTAATACTGATTGGTTTGTTTTTGTTTTATTTTCATTGAGGGTTTTTGTTTAATTTTGGCAATTACCTTTACTTCAAAGGTGGTGCAATTGGGAGGAATGGTTTTGGGGTGGAGCTTTGTGGGTTGTGTTAAAAGTGTTGTAATAGTTGATTATGGGTTAAATGAACAATTAGATGTGTATAATTTTAAATAAAAATAAATATAAAATGTAATTGGAGGATTTGAAGTAAAATGTTTATATTAAATTTGTAGGGAAAAATATATAGATTAGTAGAAATGTTGAAATATGTTAAGTTATTCAATCTAATGTGAAAAAAAAAATTTAAGTAAAGATTATCCAAAATCAACTTGATTATGTTATTGAAGCTCTATGTAAATACGTACATGCTTTGTCAATTACTTAATTGATTAATGATTCATCAACTAACCAACAATTTGTAATTCCTCTCCACCCTCACAATCTAATGTAAGAAAATGATGAAATAAGAAGATGCAATCTGTTGGGATCCACAAATTTAAATTCTTCACACAACCATTAAATGTGTGCTCAGAAGGAAATATGGTTCCAAGATAAATTCCAATAAATTCTTGTACCTCTTGTTAGATAATAACTTCTTGTAGATAATATTAATTTCCAATAAATTCTTGTGTTGAATAGTATTTCTTATTCAAAAGTTTTCCAAATTATTTAGCCTTGTATCTTGAAATATCTAACATTGTCAACCATTTTTCATAGTGGAGCCTTTGGAAGTTCATGTTATGTAATATTGACAACTTATACACAGATTTTGTGGGAACACATGGATATCATAGAGGCTTGCTTTACTACTAAAAAATTCAAAGGATAAACAGAGGCTAACATGATAGAACAAAGGTCACACAAGTAAGGATGCACTCAATTAAGTGTGTACAAGGTCCAACAAGGAATTACACCTACAAACATTATGCACAAAGAGAAAGAGATGTGGTTCCACTTATTAACTACACAAACATACATAAAATATTAAAACATGCAAGTGTGCATAAGCTAATCTTATGTATAGAAAATAAATAAAGCTTAAATATTTTTTTAAAATGCAAGATTGCTCAACCCCTAAGATGCTCCTACTTCAAACACTTTAGTTAAAAATATAATGAGCATGGTGCTCATAATTTAGGACTACATGGAAGACTAATTCAATCACCCGAGTTGGCTTACTTCTACTTCAAAAAAGCATGAGCCTTTAGTTCTTTTACCCTTCCAATGAATAAGATATTATTTATATTTGTGTTGATTCCTCTTGGTAGTGAATGCATCAAGAATCTATGTAATTTCCTCTTTGCTTCTAAGGTATATGATTTCTCCAATATGGTGATTCCCTTGGCTGCACAACATCTAGTTCACCTATTGCATGATATGGTGTAGTCCCCCATTCTAAGGACACCTCCGCTATTAATTTAGGTGCTCAGAAACACTTACTATTTTTAGTAAGTGCTACTTATGGCAGGGGGTTTGGTTCAACGCTACAATCGTTGGTGAGCCTTCTCGAGCGTCTTGGTTTCTCTCCAGCTCAGGTTTCAAGGTGTATTACTTACTAGTTTTGGAATTTACTAAAAATAGTAAGTCAATTACGGTTGACTGAATTTGGTAGGCTGGCCTTGGCCAGGCTAGTCAATGTGCACATTCAGAGGGTTAAGTCACTTTGGGAAATGTGCTTTTAAAAAGTGACTTTATAATGTTTAATTAAAAAGGGGACATAAGGGGACTCAATTAAAAAATAAACCAAAGGCGCCTAGTCTAATGACTTGAAGTTGTTTTTAAAAGCTAAATAATATAATATCTCTATATCTGGGCGCCCAAACTATGGAAGGAAAATAATCTAAAATTAAATTAAATCAAAGCAAATGAGTTTTTGCATGCATTTTAGGGTTGCTAGAAAAAATTTGTTAAAAGATCATTTTGGAGGCTCATTTGCACAAGTTGGAGTTTGAGTTTTACAGGATGCTAGTGGGTGCTGTGGGTATCAGGACAGAATGAGGACGAGCCCTCACTTCCCTAAGACTTGTCTTGGCAGTGAGAGACCTGCTTAGACTTGTGCTGGGTGATTTCATTCAAAGATCACAGTTGGGTTAAATGATGAAGATTTACCAATATTTTTGATTGCATTTCAGTAGTTTTGGGATGTGTGACTGCTGGATTTTGGTGTGGAGAGAAATAACTTCATTTTGGTGTGTTTTAATCATTTTACAGAAGACTTTACTTTGGACTTGAATTTGGTTATTTGCTCATTGCTCATTATCGGTTGAAGATATTATTCTGGGTATTGATCCATTGGAAGGCCCTCCTCTTGTCGATCGTTTTGAGTACTAGATTGTAATTTTTGGGTGAAGATTTGAATTTTCTAAAGCAGGTTGAGCTTCTCCAAGTAACATAGGGCTGAAACTAATAATTTGCTCATATTTCCTCATTGGCTCAAGATTTCATTCTAGGTATTTGAGATATCACTTCTCCTATCAAGGGTGTCCATTTCAATAACAAGAACATATTTTTTGGTGAAGAATCCAATTTATTAGAGAAAATCACCCTTCTAGAGAGGTACGACCTTGTTGGGTTTGTTGCACTTTGTTTGGTGGGTTGAAAGGACGTTCGAACAGCAGATTCTAGGGACCCTTTTGGCTGCACAAAAACTCTATACAGCTTGGTCACTTTAACTTGCATCTTGGGGAAAGGTGTACTTGTCAAGTGAGCTTCATGATTGCTGAAAGAACTCAATTTCCAGGTCTGATAAAAGTTATAAATTCTAATTTTTGAAGCTTGTATGACTGTAAACAAATATTGAAGAAATCAGAAAATTAGTTGCCTCTAAAAGTGTTATTTCTAGTTCCTTTATGCTCTCTTTCTTTAATTGTTATTGCACAATGCTCAAAAACAAACATGCAATGTAAACCCTGCACTTGCAATGCAAAAACTTCATGAAAACAATTGCAAACAGCAAACAGCAATAGGGTGATTTTTTTTTGGGAGATTATTACATATGGATACAAATTAGAGACATTGAATATCATAGAGAGATGTATGCAGCATATGTTACACACTCAATGACAACCTTTTTTTCATTCAATTTCTTTATCACATCTATATGAAATCTTCAAACAAGACTACAATTATCTATTTTGAGTTATGGGGCTTCTCTTCATTTTGCCACAAGCTTAACTACTAGCACATAATAGTCCAACTCTTGCCTTCGCATGGTATGCATACAAATCAGAGACATTGAATATCATAGAGATATATGCAAATATGTTACACATTAATGACAACCTTTTTGTGATTCTATTTCTTATCACATCTATGAAATCTTCAAACAACACTACAATTTTTATTTATTTTGAGATATGGGGCTCCTCTTCATTTCGCACAACCTTGACTACTAGCACATAATAGTCCTACAACTCTCGCCTCCCTCAAAATCTATTTTGCTAACACTGACATCACCTTGCCCTCTGTGAATTCTTCATATGCCTTCATAGGCAATAATTCAAACTTCTTACCATCTTTTATGATAGTAAAGGTGTTCCTTTTTCCATACTACCATAGTCTTCCCAATACATGACATGACCCAAGAACACATCATACCATATACTTCATGCACACATCCTCCAATGCATAATGCAAATTAAAATTGTTATATCACCATAAGTTGTCCCTTATGTAAGCAATAGTTTCTATATGTTGTAGGGTGTGCAATAATCTTCAACCCCAACTCTAGGTTATCTATGTCACCACCATTAATAATAAACTTACAACATTTTTTACTTGACTTGCACATAGTGCAAAAATAATTTTCCTTAGCCATGATTCATTTTTCTCCCTTGTAAGTTTAAGTAGGACTTTACATAGCATCAAGTTTTCTCTAGCCTCCAAAGTTGTGATTTCCACATCTTCTTCACCTTGTGTTACCACCAAAAATAGGCCATTTGAAAGAATCATCTAGTATTTGGGATTTAGAATTATTACTAGTAACTAATGATTATTTATTTAGGATGATGTATTTGCAAGAGGTTGCTTCAAATAAAGCAATGCAATGTTCTATGTTTAGGAAAATCATGTGCCTAAGTGTTCTTGCACATGAAACAATGTGATTTGAGATAATTATAAGAAAGCTATTGTTGTAAGCATAGGATTTTATTCCATGTATATAAGCATGTGTTGTATGCATATATAGAGAGAGAATATTGTGAGAATCCATATTATTTGGCAAGTTTAGGTGAGCTAGCAAGGGAGTTAGTCAATGAGTTTATAACTACCATGTCCCCCTCTATGTATATGTAATAGGTAGTGATTTGAATCAAGAAGCTTCAAGTGTTGTGTTCATTATATTATTTGGGTTAGGTTGCACATATATTATAATCTAAGGTTTATATGTATGCATCTCTATAGTAGGTTCATCAATGTTCACAATGAACCTCTAGTGAGACTACCCTTCAAGGTTGTCGTCATTCTTCATTGAGTGGAAATCCAATGTAAATTCTAATCATCGCTTATCAAAAAGGTACATTCACAAGCTTTTCTACAAAACCTTGATCATGCATAGTGTTTGGGCACTCAAATGCCTGATGACCTACTTTCCCACATGTTCTAAAGCAAGTTGTGCCAAAACCTTTGGTGTAGCCTATTTTTCTCACTTTTTGAGCTTTGTGTGGCACCACTAGACCCTACAATCTCTTTGCTTACATAGGTTTTCCTTCCACCACTCAATCTAATCTTTATGTCCTTACCTCTACCATGCATGCACTTTATTGTCTATGGGACAACTTCTCCACATTGAGTGTGCACTGAGAGGCTTCTATAAAATGAATGGATCGTAAACAAATCTAATTTTGAATGATGTAAAGTATTCACATACTTAAAAGACTTTTCTTCATTGTCTTCTACATGACCAATGTAAGGTAAAAAAAATTGCCTCTTTTCCTAATTACTTACCTTATTTTTGGCATCGACTTAGGCATCCACTCCCCTGATATGTTATAGGACACATTTATCTATTACCTGGCATTTATGATGATCATTAGAGGATTCTACAACCACCCTAGACCTTAGAACTACACCCTAGACCACATCTGAAAAACTAGAAGGATAATTAGGACCATAGTTTCCTTAGTGCTAGAGCATTATCCATAGCACCCCCTAGGCACTGGGCACCTATTCAAATTCTTAAGTTTTGTTGACTTATGCCCCTTGCACCATAAATTGTAGCTTTCCTTTAACAACAACATCCCTAAAAGTGTGGTATGAAGCCCTATTTAAGATATTTTTTTCTTCCATTCAAATGGTTTTTTTTATTTATTAAAGTGGCATGCCACTATAATTTTATTAATATTAAAATATATATTTTATACAAAATCCTAGTTCAGGTTCCATTCAAATAATTTGAAAGATAATAGTTGGTTCTATTTCACTCGACACAAAAAGATACCAAAAAATCTCTTTTAAATTTGTAAAGGAAAAATACTCCAAATTTAGATCTAGCAAGTGTGGGGGCATCACCCTTACCTATCTCCCATGAATTCTTCATAGAATTTCTTTCTTTCTATTCTCTATTAGCTACATTTTTTCCTCCCTACTTGAAAAGGAATAAATCACTATTTTCCTAACAAAATATGTAGAAACCCTTGTCCCAAGTATTTCCTCCCAAGTTTGAAGCCTTTCCCTTGATTTCCATCCTCATTATAATTTGCATAATTTTGTTTTTCCCTCCATCACTTGCACACACAAAAAGTGATAGTTTACCTCCTAGGTTTCAAAGTTTGGGTTTCATTTGACACACATCACAACACAATAAGACCAAATTCTACAAACACCTAGAATTTTCCTACATCCTCTTGTGGAAGGTTTAAAAATACCTAATAGGAGATTCAAAGCTCACCTTTCAAGCCTTTGAACACTCACTTGGATACCGAATTGGTGAAGCAACCGACTATGATTTATTAATTTCTCACTAGTCTCATGATCTATAAATAAATTCCCAAGCAAGATGAATATCAAATTTCCCAATATCACCAAACTAAAACACTTCATAGAACCATGAAATGTGTGCTCAAAAGGAAAGAATCATAGGAATAAGATGTGTCTAGTATTACATTCAAACCTTTAGTGTAATCCACTACAAAAAAAGTTGCCTCCTTGCCATTAGATGAGCTAAAGGGGCTCTACAATGAATGGTTTATAAGGCACAACACTTGCTAAGGTTTTGCAAATGGGGTAGCAAGCTAAGTTAACTTGATCTTGGGGTAAAATCTATGGTTAAGTGCTCTTGAGGCAAAGTAGTATTGAGATGGGTCACCTCCTGAGAAGTATCGATGCTTCACCTCTTTGAGTATCACCTAGATGCAAGGAGTGCTAAGTGGACCATACATTTTCATCAGAGCTAGGTTCATGTGAACTACTACTAATGAAATATGGATTAACATTGAATTTGACTAAAAAATCACACTAAATTGAATCTTGATATAAATATCATAATGTCTAGACCAATTACCTTTTGTCTAATGAAAACTTCCTATAGACAATCTAATTGACCAATAAATTCTTAGGTTGAACAAGATTTCTTTATTAAAAGTCACCTAGATGATTTGGCCATGTATCATGAAACATTTGACACCATTGACCCTTTCCTTATAGTGCGAGCCTTTGGAAGTTCACATCATGTACTATTGGGAGCAAACACATGGGTTATGTGAGAGCACATGATCTACAAGGGCTTGTGCAGCAAACAGAAGAAAAATAGGAAGTGCTTGTATTTGAAGAGTTCCCCAAAGGATTTACATTATAACACAATTTGCAAGGGGTAAAGATGTGCTCAATGGAATTGTGCAAGGTCAACAAGAACATATGCAAAGAAACATTCTCGTAAAAGAAAAAGTTATTACAGAATCAACTTTTTAGCTACTAAATACACACAACATTAAAACATATAAGGACATGTAAGCGAGATCTCAAACAAAAGAAATACTTACATTTTTTAGACAATACATAGAAATTATGGAAGCCTTAAAATACTCATATATCAAAATAAGCCAAATAATAAGAAATAAGATAATGTGATTGTATTTTCAGGTGCGTTTTGCTTTATATTGACATTTGTTTTGTCACTTCCAATACTTCTATAATCTAAGCAATGAGAACTTCAAGAAGAGTGAAAAAGTGTCTTCCCAACATCAAAATGGAATGATTTATTAATTATTGCATGTCTGAAATAGTCCGCATAGCACTCAAAGAAATGTAAGCACTAAGTTGAAAGTTAGAAGCAGAAGCATTAGGTTGTGAGTATTGCATGTGCTGGAATAGTCCATGGTCTTCCCAACATGCATGTTGGAGTTACACTAGATTCCTTGGGAAGATGTGTACACTTACAAGTGAAAAAAATTCTAACTTCTAAAGGTGAAAATGTCGTCTAAAGGTGATTCTCAAAGGTCAAACTTTTAGGCACATAACTCCTCCATTGATTTCTTAATTTTCTGTTTACACAACCATTTTGGAAATGGAAGTCAATGCCCATACCCCAATTGTTCATTTGATTTGGAAGTCATGAGTGTCATGGCTTTGATTTTTATTTTTTTCAAGCTACATGGAAACAAACTTCTAGACATCGATGTAGGCATTGTTTCTTTGTTGGTCACCTAGCCTCTGGCTGCCCTCTTGCTCACCGCAAGGGTGCTGCTACTTGGTGGAAGAACGCTCTCTCGGACCATCTCACTGATTAACTCTCCCTTTTCATTTGTTTCCTCTGTGATCAGTGATCCTCCATTGTCTACCCCCTTGGTGTCGAAGCCTATCCAAGCTCCTCTACCGGCCAACCCTTCTGCGGAACCTTTTGTCGTTGTTGTGCCATCGGTTCCTGCCTCGTTTGACATCGTTGGTCCTTTGACCACTCTTATCGAGCCTCTTCTTCACTGCTGGCTCCCCCGTTGCGTGATGGCTCCTCGTTCGGGGTGGTTGTTGTGGATCCGCTCTCCTCACCTTGCTCGGTGGATTTCATTTTGGAGCCTTCCTGATGGGTTATGTGAAGGACTCCTCAAATCACCATTGCCCTGCGAATACGACCCCGCCGGGTTGAGGAGCCGGTTTGGTCCCCTCTTCTGGGGTTGTCTAAACTTTCTTTGTTGTTCTATAGTTGTCGATTAGCTATCTCTATTTGTTTTTCCTTTGGCCCTCTGGGCTCTCTATGTAAAAGGTGCAACACTGTAAGTAGTGTATCAAAAACAAACTTCTAGACACAGCCAAGGCCATCAATTTCATTTAGTACCATTATCACCAATGCCCAAAAGTTTTATCGTCCTCCAAAACTACAAACTGAAATCTATTTCTGCATTTCAACCTCCAAGAGTTTTCCTTGGAATAATTAATTGGATCGCAATTAGGTAATGCAATTTGAAAAGTGAATGAATGTTTTTTATGATTTGTTAATAAATATTCAACTCCTCTAGTTTTGACAAGCTACGTCAGTAAATATGCAATGCCACTGGATGTTCCAAGTTAAAATGTTGGTTCACTGCCATATATGGACAAATTATCACCAGTACCCAAAAGATCTATTGTCCTGCAAAATGTTATAAAATGAGACCTATTGCTGTATTTAAACCCCTTGGGATTGTTAATTGAATCACAATTAAGGCATTTTGACTAATGAATGGATGTTTCGAATAACTGTTAACAAGACCAAATAATTTATAAGACCAAAAGATGGTAGTACAATTATTTTAGGTATAAATACCTTCTATAAAATATTGTTCAAATTATGTCCAAGTAATACTCATTTTCTTTTAATCTTGAATCTTCTACTATAAATCTTGTTAAAAAAAATCTGATATGAATTGTTAATAAATATGCAACTTCACTCTATTTTTGAGAAGCTTCATCAATAAATATCCAATGCCAGTGGGATGTTCCAAGTTGAAATGTTGGTCGGCTGGCATATATGCAGAATTGTGCTCCTCAGGAAAGGCAATATACATCACTTGTCATAGGTCAAGCACCATGTTCACTGTATAGAGAACCATATACCATTATAATATACGACCTTCCAAGTTATATATTAATATTACCACCCTAATTTAACACAGATTACTTATATCAAAAACTAATTTAGCTTCCCATGGTTTTCAAAGCCAATAGAAACATCTTTAAAGTTTTTTTGATGACGTCAATATAAACGTGCAACGTAGCACAATCCATCATACCAGTGCCTAATAAAGTGCACTACATAATATGCAGGCAAACAAGATATGTTTATGAACAGTTTATTACTGGAATTATGATGCAGTGATGATTGGAATTATGATGCAGTGATGATCATTGTAGTATTGCTCGAATATATAGTTGTCAACTAGGCTTTGTATGCCAGCTTGAGATACAATCAGTAGAGATTGGGGTGCTGTAAAGCCCAAAGCCAAGCTATTGAATAAGGGCTGGTGAAGAAGACCATTTGATTACATAGTTATAAATAAGAGAAAACAATTACATACCAATGTTGAACTCAATTGAAATTTAGAACAATATTAGTGACTGCAATGCTGGACAGAATAATGATCTTTTGAATTGTGATAAGAATAAAACATTATTGATACCATGCATGTTATCCAATAATGGTTGTGAAGTTTCAGGAAGTATTTGTGGGAAAAAGAAAAACCAAAAACACTTCATTACTTCTTGCTTAAAATACAGTTTAAATAGACCCTACCTTATTCTCCTCAAAGCTAGATTGCTAACTACTGAAAGGATAAACAAATTGAGTTAAATATAGACTTCTTACCATATCCCCTTAAAATCATGCTCAACCCATATTTGGCAACAAGTTGCAAAAAGACAATTAAATGGTTAAGTATCGGGATGTTACTAAAGAAGTGTACAACCCAGAATCACGCCTCTTGATATTCAGGCATGGAACAGTTTCCTCTATAGAAGAGAATTATAAGTTCAGCTTACCATGATTAGCAGTCCAAGAAACAACTGTTAGGCCCTTGACTTGTAATTAACTTCAAGGCAAGAACATGCATATATGGAAAACATGACATGAATACAAACAGCCAAAAAACAGAAAACACAAATGACACTTTTGTATGTAGCCTTAGTTTCAAAGAAGAAATTGATATTTATTTAAATTTTATCTACTCAAACAATTACTGTTACGGCATAGAAATATGAACAATGGAGCTACAAATCACACGAGTATGGGATCCAAGGAATAATCTTGCAATAAGTAGCACAACTGCCACATAAAGGCCCATGATAAATATCTAATCATAGAATTGTAAGATCAATCCAAGGAAGATTTAAAAAGAAATGAATACTTATTGCCAGATGGTCACACTTTCATCTGTAAAAATTGTATATGCTGTTCAATCTGTAGACACATAAAAATGGCCTCGCCTTGCAAACCATATTTCATACGATGACCATGCTTCTTACTCACATAATTCAATTATTTAATCAGGTCCTAATGTAATAATTATTCCTCCATGATTATTTAAATAAATAAATTGCATTTATTTATTTAGATACGTCACTAATTAGTCCTTATGCCTTCTAATAATTCTCCATTTAACCATTATCATTTATCAAATAAACTTATTTATTTAGCCCACTTTTCATCTCACCAAATAAATAATTAAAATGATTATTTATTCTCTTTTGTCTCATTCCCATTTATGAATTAAATCATTATTTAATTCATAAGTCAACATTCTCCATAAATTAAATAATTTCTATTATTCCAACTACCTATTATTCTCCACCATTGATTTGATTATCTCCAATTAAATCCCAACCCTTCATTTAAAGGCTTGCCCTAACTTTGACCTAATGTTGCCCTAACCCTAATCATCCTTATCACATTGAATCCTAGCCATTGATCTTAGGGCTTCACCAACTTTTAATCTTGTCCGTCCATTCACCATTTGGAATTCTTTAAAAGGCCCTCTCTCAAGTCATTTTAGAACACACACACAAGTTATTTTCAGTATGCTTGAGATCTTTTTGAGTGCTTGAGCATACACATTACTTCAATATTTTGCTTGGCTTTGTCATAGGTTATAGTTGCACTTCAAATTTGAGGGCAATTATATCATTTTCAGCAAGATGGAGAAGGCCAATGGAGGAAAATCTTTTCGCTCAGATGCGGTGGAAAATTTTGGCACGGGAGGGATGTGTTGATGATATTAGGCCAGGCCGACGACTGTAATTTCCCTTCTCGATTTAAAGGATATGTTTTGAGTACTAGAGTGATTCTTAGATTTGGGAAAGATCAATGGAAAGCTCTCAGCCTATTAATAAGAACATCATTTTTATTCAAACTTTTGGCGCCTTTGCTGATCGGCGTTTTCTCTTCTCTGAGAACTTTGCTGTAAGAACACGTTTCCAACATACAAACTTTGTCTTCTTCCCATCAATGCCGCTTACATCTCGGGGCTTTTCCACGGCTGAGAGTTAGTTGAACCCCCGAAGAGCATTCATTTAGCACTAACAGTTCATTGAAAGAGTGCAGTCATTATTTAGTTCCAGAAATTGATAAACTCAGAGTGCATTCATTAATGCTACACCAAAAATTGGCTGCACCCACTGCATGCATTTATTAATTATGCTTGACATATTTTGCGCAGTGTTCATGCATCAGTGGTGATTGATGTTTTTGCTTTTATTGCAACATTCACTATGATTGACATTTTTTTGTTTGGAGTGTTCAAATTGAAAACTTCCGTAGCTAACTGTTGGTTGATCACACGAAGTGCATTCCTTAATTGGGCGCCATGCTTTCTTTTTAATGCTCACAGAATCTTCACCATATCTTGTGATCTGGTGAGCTATCAACACACAAATCTATCAAATCCATGTGTATGAGGAGCAATTGTGCCAGCAGTTGGTAAACAAATGGAGTGCATTTATTAATCTAACACTGCTATTTTAATCTTATCGGATCTTGCAAATATTTTATGTCTCTCAGATTCAAGCTGCCATTGTAGGAAGACTTCCCGACTATTTTGCATAGATTGAAGTAGTTGCTATGTTTTTGACCTTTCACTCGAGCTCCAATTCAACTTGAACCGTTGGCAAAAAAGCTTTCGGGAAAGACTTTATTTAGCTTTCCTTAGTTTTATTTCGATTTTAATTTACCTAACTTCATTTTCCTTTTTAGATTTTAGGCTTATTAAATTTTAGTTTAGATTTTGAATGATTTTACATTATAATTAGATTTCACTTAGATTTAGATATTTTTAGATTTTGAATTTTTAGTTAGATTTTAATTTTAATTAGATTGCATTTAGATTTTAGTTAGATTTTAATATTTTTAGATTTTAATTAGATTACATTTAGATTTTAGTTAGATTTTAATATTTTTTTTAGATTTTAATTTAATTTTAATTAGATTGCATTTAGATTTTAGTTAGATTTTAATATTTTTAGATTTTAATTTAATTATATTTTAATTAGATTATATTTTAATTTTTAATTAGATTTTTATTTTTTTTAGATTTTAGTTTACTTTTAATTAGTTTGTATATAGTTAATTTAGATTTTTAATTAAATTTTTAGAATAATTAAATTTTCACTTTAATTAGATTTAAATTTATTTTTATTTTTTAGTCTAGTTATAAATTTTTAGACTTAGATTTTAGATTTTTAGACTAGATTAATGTTATTTTTTTCTTCTAGTTTAATTTTAATTTTTAGGACTAATCTTTGAGTCTTTTTTTGTAGGTTTGAATGTCCACAATTCAAAACTCGCAACGTCCACTTTCGCTTGCCAAAGATTGGAGACTCAAAACTACTAATCATGTTTTTGCGGGGCTCTCGCTTCAATTTTGCTTTATCTTGAGTGTCTCTTTCACATAGAAGGATTAGTGGGCTTAAAAAGAACTTGCGTGCTTGAGTTGACATCATAAGCATTGGCTTAAAATACACAAAGTGTTTGATGTGTTTTCCTCACACTTCAATTTGGCTATTAAAATGAACAAATGCTTTCAACTTGTGTAACCTTCGATTCAATAATAGGAATATCCTCTCCCCTTGCACACTTGTGTGATCCTGGGTGCAAGAGAAACTGTTATTGACTCTAGGAAATTGGGCCTTCCTTGGTGGGAAAATGTACTCACCCCAAGGCGACTCAGACCGGCAACAGAGCTCTTTGGCCGAGCTACCCCCGACCGGTATACAAATGTGAATCCTAAGGGAAAGCCTAGGATTACGAGTGTGGATGTGTCATACGGACAGAATAGTACTCCCATAAACCCTGTTGAGCGTAACCTCTTCAAGCTGGAGTTCCACCTAATCGGTGATTAATCTCTTGCCCCATGTATGGCCACTCGAACGGGGGTCCCGAACTAAATACTCTTGTGTAGTAGCCAAAAACCTTCTATCCGCTAGCGCAACAACGGTCGTTGTGAAGGCATCCACATCTTCACAGTCTTTAGTAGAGGTGATCAGCGTGCCATGGGAGTTTTATGGGCGCTGGAAGCTTGGTTGGCCTGAGAAGAGAGTGCACTGTAAGGGGGAGCCCGTGCAGCCAAGCTTCTGGATTCACACGCTAAGGATATGTGGCTGGGGAAACCCACGTGGAATCTAGCAGATATTGTCCTGGCCTAACCATAGGATTGTGCTTGTCTTCTTTGTGATTGATTACACATTCAAAACATCGTGTTTGCTAAGTGTTTTCTAGATTCTCAAACAGTATACACAACAATCCCAAATCTGAAAACGAAACAATCAACTTCAGACAATTCAAACTTTTCATCAAAACATCACAAAATTGAATTCGAGTCCAACAATTTTGCCTACTGTCAAACATATTTTCTCGAAGTCTTTGTCAGAAACCATAACTGAAATTGCTCAAAATTTTCATCATTCAACCATTAGCTTGCATTTTTACCTGAGGTTCATCCTTGTTAATTTTAGTTGCATTCCCTAGGCTTCATAATCATCATTTCCTACATAGAGTTGTCATTAGGTTTTCATCTTTGCAGACTTTGGATTAGGCCACCTCATCACACTTTGCAAAATCATTTCCTTCAAGAGTAGGTTATCTTGGGACTTAGTCAACAATCTCCTTTTCAGTCATTGTCCTTTTTGTGAGAATTTCCAACTCAACAGTCTAGTTAGGAAAACTCACTAGTCATTTTGACCTTGTCACTTAGTCCTTTTAACAAGTCCTTTGATAACCAAAATTAAGACATAGATTAAGCTTAGAGTGGTTAGGCAAACCTTTCTCCACATTGCATTCATCTTAGTCCATACTTTGCATATTTTATGCCTAAAAATCCAAAAAAATCCAAAAATAGTGTTCACCCTAGTCCTCATTTTGCACCTTGACCTTGCATTAGTCACCTTTTTAGTCAACATTATCATCTTAGTTCTCATTTTGTACCTAGTCGATTCTATCACCTTGCATTAATCAACATTGTCATCATAGCCATCATCGTTGCCTTGACATTTGACATCTTTCTTTGACAACTTTGTCATCTTGCATCAATCATTTCCTTAGGAAAACATTATAATCACCTTGCACTATCATTCTTTATCACAAAAACACCAAAAACATAGACTAGTTTTCATAATCATCATCCTCATTTGAGCAATTCTCTTTTATGGTTGAAACTAGGCTTCAAAGAAAGAAAAGACAAATGGCAAACTTTGGACAAGACTTCAACACCAACATCCACACCAACACTTATGATATGAACCAAGACATGAATTTTAACGATCCATTCACCAACATGAACATACCATCTTCCATGAACCTGCCAACATCCTCTCGAAATCCATTCGAACCATTCATACAGAGAGACCACACTGGACAAGTATTAGCTGAAGATATAGAGGCTGCAGCCCAAAATCCTGACGTAGCTTCATTTGTAGAGGAATTGGTCTTGAACGATGCTGAGAGATACCTTGCTATGCTTTTAGACCAAGGGGTAAAATTACCAAGAGGCTTTGACATCAATGCCATAAGACCTTCATCTCCAGACAACACGACACAAAACTTGACACCTCAACAAAACACAAACAATGCCTCCAACAATAACATTGTGTTCACCACACAAATTGCTACAAGCACCATCAATGTTACATCTAGTGGCACCATAAGTCAAAACACCTCCAACTCAATCAATGCAACATCTATTGGAGGAACACCCACCATGCCACAAGCAATATCACAATCCATGCCCACAATGTCAATGACATCTTCACAAACAGTTGGAACTACCCTTGGATCTACATCAATGGGGGCAAGTTCCTCAAACCCCATATTTGGAACTTCATCTATGACCATAGGGACATCATCATCAAATCCTTATGTTGGAATCTCATTCAACCCCTTTGGAGGAACAAAATGACGTATTCTTATTAGAGGTCCCCAACCAAATGTTAACACATCGTCACAATTAAACATCAATGCCTCACAAGGACAAAATACCAACATCCCGCATGGACAATTCCAAGGACAAAATACCAACATCCCGCATGGACAATCACAAGGACAAAATACCAACATCCCGCATGGACAATTCCAAGGACAAAATACCAACATCTCGCATGGACAATTCCAAGGACAAAATACCAACATCCCACATGGACAATTCTTCCAATATGGACAAGGCACTCAAATGACACAACAAATGAATACCTTTGGGCACCAGAATAGTCAAGGTTACCAGATCCCCCAAATATCGACAAATATGGCTGGATCGCACATCCCCACATATTCATCACAAATTCACATGCAACAACACATTCCTCATCAAAATTGGCAATACCAACAATTGCCAAACCAAAACATATCATACATTCCACAACAACACATGTCACATTCAAACTCGAACATGCTATCACAATCAATGGGGACTCAAGGGATACCCATCACTCCCATGTGTGATGCGACCAATAATCCCATAATAGATGCCTTGACAGCCAGAGTGGCAGACCTCCAAAAACAGATGGAAAACATGCAAACATCCAACAAAATGCCACCAATGTCATATGACCTATGTCCATATCCTTTTGACACAACTTTATACATGCCACCATTTCCTCCTGGATATGTGGCCCCAAACTTCACCAAATACAAGGGAAAGACAAATCCTATTGAACACATTCGAGAATTCATGACCAACTATATGGACATTGCATATGAACACACTTACTTGATGAGACTCTTCTCCAAGAGTCTAACAGGACCCACACTCAAATGGTTCTCCACTTTGAAGGGGATAAAAACATGGAATGAACTTGTAAAAAATTTGTGAAAAATTATGCCTATAACATTGACACAGACACCTCCATCACTAGCTTATGCACACTTACACAAGAAGACACTGGTGAAATGTTTATCCCATTTTTCCAACGATGGAGAGGCCTAGCAAGTCGCTGCCACATAGACATACCAGAAAAAGAGAAGGTTGACATGTTTGTACAAACACTCCTAGGCCCATTGAAAAATGGCTTACGAGTTCATTGTTGTACAACCTTTGCAGACCTAGTCGAACGAGGCGTCCAACTTGAGAAAGCGCTCATTGCTGAGGGAAGATTAAAATACGGTCCTAAAAACATAAATGCAAGTCCTCCCACTGACAAGAACAAATACTGGGTTAAGAATAAACATGTCACCAATGATGGCATTGTAGATGCTAAGGCTATCAATGCCATGGGTCCTGTGCTTACCCTTAAAGGGGCTCAACCACAAAATACACAGATGATCACACAGACCCATGCTGCCAATGTTGTACAGACAAATCAAAATAACCAAGGTAATCAAAATAACCCAAATCAAAGGCAACCCCGACAACCTAGACAGTTCCCTAGGAGTCGCACATACACCCCCTTGGGTGAGCCCATTGAAGAAGTCCTCAAGAAACTCCTTCAAAATGGTGTCATAACACTTGAGGACCCAAAACCATATGACCCAGGGCAGTTTAAACCATTTTGGTGGGACGACAACACATTTTGTGATTATCATCGAGCAAAAGGACATAAAACCTCCTCCTATCGACAACTAAAAAATTTGGTACAAGACCTTATCGAGAATCGTACCATTGAGATAGGTGGACCACAATTTGCATCTAATTCAGACCATACCATACACAAGAACCCACTGCAGGACCATGGTGCTAGTAACCCTTCCACGTCAAAATCCAATAACAATAATCGAGCCAACCATGCCCATATTGCATATGACTATTCTAAGGGACCTATCATAAATCATATTAGAACAACTGTTGAACATGTCAACACAGTTACTGTCAGAAATGCCCCTGAATGCAATGTCACTACCTATGGGGGAAAAGTCACCATAGCTGGCCCTCCTCCCAGACAACCAAAGATAACAATCGTTAGCCCATCCACCCAAAAATCACAATCCAATCCATTACCCAAACAATCCCAGCCTAAAGGAAATTTTAACCTCATTGACCAACTTGGGAAGACACCTGCACAAATTTCTATACTTGAGTTGCTACGTATTTCCCCAGCTCATAAGGCTATACTCGACAAAACATTACAAGAGTCTTCTATTCCCCAAGACATTGATGTCAATCAATTTGAGGCCATGGTGGGATATCTTACCGCTCCCCACCATATAACATTTTCAGACCAAGACTACTCATCGTCCAAATCCAATCATAATGATGCCCTTCACATTGAATTTTTTATCCATAAGCATAAGGTCAGACGAGTGTTAGTAGATGGCGGAGCAGGACTGAACATATGCTCCTTAAAATTGGTTAAGGCCCTAGGATTTTCTGATGCTTGTGTAGATGCTACAAAGAGCATTGTTATTAAGGCATATGATGATGAAGAATGTTCCTCTTGGGGCGTAATTACACTTCCAATTCGTATCAGACCAGTCATTGTGGAAACCACTTGTCAAGTCTTGGATCTAGAACTTCCATACAATATTTTACTTGGTCGACCTTGGATTCACACCTTGAAAGTTGTCCCTTCCATGTATCACCGGTGTTTGAAGTTTCCCTTTGAAGGCATTGAGATTACCATATATGGAGACCCTGACCCATTTCAATATTGTACCAATTTGAGAAGTATCTCAGAGCGCCAAGTGCCTATCAATAGTGAAGCTTCGACATCTTCATCCTCTAAATTCATTGACCCATCAACACTTGCAAAGCCTCCCACATCCACATCCACTGCCAGAACATCCACTTCTGCTTCTTCGACAACCATGACCACCTCCATGACATCTACCACTTCATCCATCACCCCAAGCATCGACGCAAGTATTAAGATCCAGGACCAAGGGTGTGGAGAGTATAAGTTGAATACGGCCTATTGCATAACGAGGATGCCTAAGTCTCCCCAGGTCTACGGCAAGCCTTGCTTCATGTTAAAGTCAAAAGAAATTTTTAGAGTCCCTCCAAAAATAGTATTCATAAAGTGGGTGAAATGAGTCAAGAGGACATTGACAACGTGCTATCTTGGATTTATAGAGAACCAGAAGATCCAACTCCCTTGCCAGTAAAAATGTATGGTAAAGGATATGACATGATAAAGGAAAAAGGCTACGATGGAATTAGTGGCCTCGGCAGGCACAAGACAGGAAGGCAAGAACCTCTAGCACCTAAAGGAAGACCTAAACATCTTGGGTTAGGGTTAGGACCAGGAGAATCTGGTGATCATAGTACCAATGCACTTTCTAGTGAGAGAGTAAATGCTTCAAACTGTGTCGAGACAATTGAAGATCCCCTTTCTGAAACTGACTCCCACGAATGGGAATTTGGCTCCCAACGATCCCTAAGTGACTGTTGCCTTGATGACTTGTTCCTTGAACCTGGAGAGCCTACATTTGAAGAGAGATTCTGGAAAATGTTCAAAATCGACATGGCACTAAACAACATCCAGTCTAGATCCTCTTCTACTCCTATTGACCATAATCCTGACATATTCGTCTACCCTACTGAACCTAATGACCATCATTCAGATTCATTTGAATTGCCACATGACACTACTGACCAAAACTCCACTCCCTTTGTTCCTTACTTTGCTGATGAGTGTGAATCAAGTGAGGCAGAGTACTGGATAGAATCTGATATAGAGCCTGATGATGACAATTTTATCTTTAACCTCTCTGAATCTGTCGGCATGCTTTCCGCGTCCTACCCACCGTTCACCAATACTGATGATGGTATTTCCTTAGTCTACCCACAACTAATTGATTGGGATCAACAAGGCCCGCCAGTTATGGACATATTTCAAAATGATGAGGCCATTGCAGAATTCATGGGACTGCGTGAGGGTATACCAAGTGGAGACCACAAGGCTGGATTTTCCATTGACCTAGATTGTGCCGCTTACTTTGGGGAGACTGCTCCATCCTCTAGTCAGAAAATGAAAAATAAAAATAAGGTAAAAAATGACATGTCTTTAGGTGAAAACCGCAAGGCACCTTTTGATGGTAAAGCAGTAAAAATAAAGGACGTGCCTAAGGATGGAGAATTGGACTTTCTCCCTGTAACTCAAGAAAAATCAGCCATGCTCATAGAGGACACTATGGAAGTAAACATATCTATAGTAGAAGATCCTAAGATGGTTCTCTTTGCGGCATCTTTGACAGAGGAAGAGAAACCTGAGTTCCACAAATTCTTTTCAGAGCATAAGGTCAACTTTGCATGGTCTTATGCCGATATGCCTGGGTTGGATCCAGAACTTGTCTTGCACCATTTGCCATTATTTCCAGATGCCAAGCCAGTGAAACAAAAGCTGCGAAAGATGCACCCACAGATCGCCTTGTTAGTGAAAATAGAACTTAAGAAATTGTTAGATGTGGGATTCATACGGTCCATAGACTATGCCGAATGGATATCAAATCTTGTACCAGTCACAAAGCCAAATAGTCAAATCTGCATCTGCATAGATTTTCGGGCCCTGAATAAAGCTAGTCCAAAGGATGACT
>VDFB02027164.1:0-80239 GCA_007258455.2 Sequoia sempervirens
TTGCACCAAAAGATCAACTTGTTAATGCCCGATACAACTGCCAAAGTTAATGAATCCACAGGAGGCAGTTATACCATGTCACGAACCCAAGCGCTACACTACATAGCACAAGGAGACCAAGGGTGCACACCTTGCAACAACCCCCCCAACATAAGCGAGAGGTTTGAACTCGTGACCCAGGCTCTGATACCAATTGCTATAAAGACGGTTGTTGTTGCACCAAAAGATTGACTTGTTAATGCCCAATACAACCACCAGAGTTAATGAATCTATGGGAGGCGGTTAAGCCATGTCACGAAGCCGAGCGTTGCATTTCACAAGGAGACCAAGGGTGCACACCTTGCAACAAAAGTGTACCATCTGAAATTGATTACCTTGTTGCTTTTCTTGATTTCTACTAATTGCTTATGGATAGCATTAGCAATAAAAGTGGCAAAATCAAATTCAATATTAACCAAGGGGTTCTAAATAGCCACTACCATGTACATGAGGGGTATTGATATTCTTGTTTGTGCATCTCCCCCTAAGACTTGGCATAAAGCATAGTATGTCCTTATGAAGTAGTCTTCAAAGGTGTACAGGCTGAAAGGCTCCATGTCACTTGGAGGGATTCTAATAGACTTCCTATAAAAAACCTTCAGCCTATATCTAGGGAGCCAATGTACCTTGAAACTGTTTCTATCTTGTTGATATTTCTGCTTGAATAGCTCAAAATCAATGGCTTTGTTGGCAACCAATTTTAAGTTGAAGACCTCAGAAATAAAAAGCTTTATCAATTTTGATTAACTCTCCTTCCTTTGTGCTTTGACAATTCTTACATTTTCATCATAATTTGTAGCTACATGTATGATGAAATCTATATCCATGAACACATTGGGGGCTACAAGTTTTCCTAAGTCATAAACCCAGACATTTGAAAGGGTAACTTTAGAATTGTGTTTCCCATACCAGTGTACAAACAATTCCTATCCAGTAAGAGGCAATTCAACATCCCTACACTCCTCGATATTATCTGCCATACCCAATGTTGCACCCAGACCATGGGGTCTAATAGGTTTTATTATTGAACTGTAGAGTTGGACAGTTAGGTCTTCATCAAATGACCTTTTTGAAGTTGAGGGTTGGTCCTTTGAACGACTCATTATTATAATTCAGGCTCAAACTAGGGTTTCTTATGTCTGTTTCTAGGGTTTTTGATATTTTTAAATAGCAACTAGGGCAATTGAGGTAATTCAAGTAATTTAAGATAATTAAGGTATATTTTTCCTTGATTGGAACCCTAAAATTGTAAATTGGGTATAATTCTTAGATAGAAAAGTACTTACTGATTCTTCGCTTTTGAAAACCCTAATTTGCTATGAAAGATGTTGGAGCTTCGCAAATTCTCTCATCGAATGTTTTAGATGCCAAATGAGTTGATTTATGGGTCAGATTGTAGCATTTATAAGAAAAATCATGATGAAGATCCAGTAGAAAGCCATCTTGTTTGTCATTACTCTTAGTTCACGTGATCCAGAGCCCCTAGCTCTATCTATTTTCTAGGTTTGAACATGAGTCATTGATCTTTGGATGAAAGGACAAGATCTAATGATAAAAATGATTTGATTGATTCGAAAATATTTGGTGTGTGCTAACAACCTTTCTACCAATAAATTTGATCCATGTGGGAATCACTTTACACATCATTAGAGGTGGGACCGTCAAAACAAACAAATTGGAAACGACTGATGTCATTAGAGAAGCCACATGACAACTTCCCTTGATTTTGCAGCTTGAAAATAAAGCTGCTATGAAGAGCCTACAAAACCATGGAATCCCCCTAAAATTGTGCTACGTCTCCACCTTCCACTGCACTTGATAGAACACCTTAGGAAATATTAGGAATACGCCACGTGTCCCCTTTTCCACAATTTTGTGGGCTTCATGTAAGTCTACTCAGAACATCTCATAGACTCGTGAAATACCTTTAAAAGTGCAACATGTCACGCATTGATCTTCATAAAAGACTTGCAAGATTGACACAATGTCTTGATGCCATGTGTCGCTCGCTTCGCGGTTCTACAAAGCATTTTGTCTTTAGTAACACACCCCTCACGAAATGGCAGAACCCATAAAATGGTGACACTTGTCAATGCTTTCACGATTATGTGGAACCTCATTTCCTTAATAAAACATTCCTTGTGGACTTGCAGAATAGGGCATAAAAGCGGTGGGGACCACATACAAGGTGCAAACAACTTAAGTGATAAATTTAGCACATGTTCTTGAGATAACCTTATATTACTAGGGAACAAAGGGGGCCGGAGGATTAATAAAAGGGAGCACAAACATAGGACCCTAAGATACTTAAGGATTTATTTAATTAGCAGGTCCAATCGGTAACCTATCAAGAAGGGTCGGTAAAACAAACGAACATAAGGCCTTAAGTTATAACTTAAAGCCCAGATAACCATAAACAATCAGCGCAAGAATAGAACAAAAGTGTTATGGTGCTACTATAGACTTTAAGAGTTTTTTTTCGAGAAAACCCTAGGAACGTTCATTGGAAGCCCTATAAAACAACCGACTAATCACCACTAAAACACAAAAAGAACCAAGGAACCAAAATTTTCAAAAGCTCTACCATACCCTAACATCGGTTTCCATTTGGAGCTCCAACCATAGTTGATTCCCTAGAAATAATTTTTGGACAAGAGTAGGCAAAGTGGGAAACAGCCTCTCCATTTCAAACATTTTCTTACCACTTTCCCATGGGACCTCTCCCTGGGCTTACCTCAAACCAGAGTGGAGTTGAAAGCGACTGACACTCAGTACCAAATGTTCTCATCTTTTGGAACGAAAGCGACAATCACTTTAATGGCCGTAAGTTCCTTCTTGTCTATCCACAATATTTGTTCTGTTTTTATGTCCAAACAGGCAGATAAAAGGATAACAGCTAGAAATTGAAAATACAGAAACAAAGAATTGCCTTAGACAGCACATTGAAGAAGCGATAGTAATATCTTCAATTTCTTCTTGTTCTTGCACAATAAAGAAATTTTTGATACGGGATTGAGGGCCTTTCTTGATTCTCAACAGATGGATTTGGGAGATTCGTATTTGTTTTCATTTTCTTGTGCCCTCTGGTCTCTTCCAGTTTCAAGAAGATATGCGGAGTCCCCTTGGCGTTTATCTGAGTTAGCTTCTATGTTGAAAACTAAGGCCAAGAGTATTCTTCTGTTTTATGATGTGACGCCATCCGATCTGAGCTGTGGAATGTGTGTGAAGTCAAGTACTTGGAGTGATCTGACTTGATCAAACAAGTGTTGTGGAATACTTGTAATGCCAGGATTTTGAGAGAATGACAGTGCGCGGAGGCATCGCTGACAATGAAGAGGCCTTTCTGAAATTTCATCAGTAGCTATACCTTTGTTAGCAATAATAACCTGCGGCAACTTGTTTTTTGAAGGGAAGATCAAATTCACACTAATGTTTTACACACATATTTACAATCAAATCAAGCAGCAAGTCATGTACAGTTTAACAACTTAAAACACTGTTTACTTCCAGCAAACATAAATTTTCAAGTTGATGTAAATAATCTAATCCAATATCCCACTGTTCTCTATCTTTTTTCTTGCGGAATAAATCCTTCCGCTATCCACAAATATATCACATAGTCCTGGTATATAGCTTCAAGAATTTTAAGAGTAGCAAAAGAAATATGTGTGTCCTCAGGAAAGAATGAAAAATAAGCAAAGCAAGATTTTAGGTGAGGAGGAAGGGAGTCATAGCTCAGCTTTAGAATCTTCAGTGGTGGGGTCCTCTGCATTTCCTACCTTTTTCAACTGCGCCAATTTTACCTCCCAATATTTAGAGAAGGGCATGCAGCCCAACAAACTTGTGGAGTGGAAAGAAGCCCTCAGTGCATTCCTGGCTACGAGCTCAACAGGCATAAAATCAGTAAGTCGTTATTTTGTGCTTTGGATGGATTGTATTAGATCTTTGGTTTTATTTTTGTAAATTCCCAATCAATAAAATCTTGCAGTGATTTATGTAAGTATTTGGCTAGATCTTCTTAGATCTATGGTTCTGCTTTTGTTAGGACTTCTTTATTCCTTCCAAAACTGTTAGCAGAAAGTCCTTGTGATTACATTCTTGTTTCTTCCTCTTAATTTTCAGTGCTCATGATAAGCTGATGAGTCTGCTGCGCTGAAGAGATAGATAAGAGGAAAGCAAAATATCCAGCCGAAGTGCACAAAATTTGAGAGATTTCGGAAGCAGTTGATGTCAAAAGAAGGACAAGAAAGTCCAAATAGTTGGCATCATTGGGATGGGGGTTTGCAAAGACAACTCCAGGCAAAGAATTGTTCAATCACAACTGTTCAGAATACTATGGATCATGTGTTGTGATTAAAGTGAGAGAAGCATCTGCTAAAAGTGGATTGTCTTCTCTGGAAACTAAACTCTTCAAAGATCTGGTTGAAGAAGAATTTTCTCAATATGATGGAACTGGCTATCTTTAGCGTGGTATTGAAAGAGGCAGCTCTCTGTTCTTTTGTTTTGTTATAGATGACATTGATCAGGTGAACCAGTTAGATGCTCTATTCGACACAACTTTGCTGAATCTTAGTGGTCTGATCATTGTCACAAACCAAGATGAGCTTGTTGAGCTCTGGTAGTCTGGTAATTGCCATGACCCTAGATGAGCTTGCTGAAATCTGATAGTTTGGTAATTGTCACAACCAAAGAAGAGTTTGCCAAGTCCTAGTAGTTAGTAGTTTGGTGATAGTCACAACCCAATATGAGCATTGCGGAATCCTAATAGTTTGGTAATTGTCACAGCTTGGCATGTGAGGGTGCTTAAACATACTATAACAAATATTTGTTGAACATGTCCATGCTACAAATTTTTTCTGTTGGCATGCATTCCAATGATCACGGGATGTGGGGTATGAGGATTTGTTTGAGAGTTTTCTAAAAGGGTATGCAGATTTGTCTGTCTCTCAAAAAAATGGATACATAAAACAGTGGAAATAGTTTTATGGCAGGGTTCTCTTTAAAGTGCCGAGCATGTTGTTATGGAGGATTTCAAGAATCCCAGTCTTGACCATCTTCAGACATGGGAAAATAAATGTCAACTAAACTTATCCCTCCTTGTCAGCTGTGTCACAGTGTGCCTTCTCATCTAAATTTCAACTCCGATAATGATATTCAAAATTTTACAATTTGTTGGAAGCTTTCAGTAGCCTGATCTATTTGCAGCATATATTTGATGTGCACCAATAGCATTGATCTCTAGAATCTGGCAATTTAATTCAATTTTTTATCCCTTCATCAACACCCAAATTACTTTTTTTTCAAAGAAAATCAAATGATTGTGCTGCGACATCAACTGTCTTGGTGTGGTTCAAGGATGTTTAAAGAGTGTGACCTGTATGGGCATTAACTAGATAAGTATCCCTTCATAGAGTCCTCTGCAAGACTTGCTGTATTATAGAATTGTAAATGGATGTTTGAAAAGTTTGTGTTAAAAAAATGCACGTGTATTTTCATTCTTATTTACACAAAATTAATTCTCTCTTAAACTCGAAGAATGGCAGACCATACATTTGGTATATTAGAATTTTACCATTGCGAAATGGAAAAAATGAAGAATTTAACTGCACATTTCAGGCTCAATTCCTGTTGAAAGAGCTTGTACTTCATGAAATGCGATTGCAAGAGGATACAAATTTGACATAACTGCCCTTTAATGACATGTCTCCACTGGTTTCAGTTTTCTTTATGCTTAGCTATTTTTGTAATTTTGGTTGTATCTGCATTTGGTGGCTGCTGCAGTGGTCATTTAGGGCATTTCTTTTTTAAGATTTTCAGTTTTGTTTTTAGTGGGTGTGTGCTGGGTTGAAGGAGATTTTTTGTCATTGGTAAATATTTTATTTTCTGAAGAGAAACGTAGGCTTTTTCTGGGAAGTTGGTTGCTGGGTTTGAGTTTTAATATTTTGAAGAGAATGCATATAATCTTTTTTGTTATGAGAAAATAAGACTATGAGTAATCATCTTTTGTTCTATTTTGTTTGTTCTGGTTTCCAATCTGAAATTATGAGTTGCAGGATCAAAGGATCTAGATATGTGTGTTAAAATCTACAGGAACAGAGGTTTGTCTGCATCAGTTTTGGAGTTAGAGTAGTTTGAAAGATAGCCTAGAGGAGAGTCTACCTGAACTGAGAAGGAAGGGGTAGGAGGAATACAAGACCTCAAAGACATGGTAATGAATGGCTTAAGAGGATAGAAACCATTGAGGCTAGTGAGTCTGAAGAGGACCAAGAGAACTTGGGAAATGCTGCTAGGGTAGTAGATGCTATGGAGAGGCTCATTGAAGCCATGACTAGACAAGGCTCCAAGGTAAGTTGACATATTAGACTTTAAAGCTGAACTCAACCCAGATTTATTCCTAGACCAGGTCCAAGAGTTGGAGAAGCATTTTGAAATGGAAGACACTGATTAGGATGATCCTAGAAGACTAAAAGTTACAGCATCCAAATTGATGTCTCATGATGCTCCATGGTGGGAGAACTTGCAGAGTTCCAAAAGGAGAAAGGGAAAGGATAAAACCAAGGTATGGCCTAAGATGATAAACCATCTACCAACTCGATTCTTACCTTTTGATTACAAACAAAAAGTATTTAAAGAATTTCAGAACTTAAAATAAAGAGGTCAGTCAGAGCAAGCTTGTATTGAGCAAGTTATGAGGCTTCAAATCTAGACTGATATACAAGACAACAAAGGGCAAGCAGTAGCTAGGTATGTCAATAGCTTGAAGTTTTAACTTCAAGATGAACTAACTTTGGTGAAAGTACCTACCATGGATGAGAAATTAAACCGAAAAAGAAAAGTGGTGAGTAAAAGGGGTCATAGCAACCAGAACAGTGGAAGAGGAAGTTCCTTTAGACTTGATATAGATAGAGGAGAAATTAAACCGAAAAAAAAAAATGGTGAGTAAAAGGGGTGATAGCAACCAGATCAGTGGAAGAGGAAGCTCCTTTAGACTTGATAAAGAAGAAGAGCTAGAGGAAATGTGAAGCTGGACTTCTGAGGAAGCTGAGGCTTTGGAGTTTGGGGAGAAGGACGTCACTCTTGTGGAGATTGGAAGCCCTTGAGATTATTCATTTGTAACAAAGCCCATAAGGCCATATACTACCCTCATATACCCAAAAGGGCAATGGTAGCCCAAGAAGAATGAGAACCTTTGACAAAGGAAGTTGAGGTAGAGATAGGAAAAAAATTGATGTTGCAAAGAACCATGATCTCTAAGAACAAAGAAATCCCAAAAAGTTGATTGGAAGAGGAAGAGTGTCTTTTTAACAACAAGAAAGTGTAATGACAAAGTGTGCAAGGTGATCATAGATGGTGGATCTACCAACAATCTAGTGAGTGCAAAAATGGTTAACAAATAACAAATTACAACTTGCATTCTTAAAATATAACCCCTTAGAATATTTCTTGGTTGAAAAATGATCATGATGTACTTGTGGATAAATCTTGTCTTGTTATTTTCAAAATTGGTCTTTGTGTGGATGAAGTGCTATGTGATGTGCCAATGGATGTTTGTTATTTGCTATTGGGTAGACCCTAGCAGTATGACCAAAATATAGTTCACCATGGTAGAAAGAATATTTATGAGGTACAACATGAAGGAAGAAAACATCTCTTAAAACTATGGAAAGTAGAATAGACATTTGAAATGTCAGCCTTGTCACTTGTATCAATAAGCTATTAGAAATTTTGCAAGAAAACCAAGGGAGCAACTTGCTATCTACGATGCTTGAGAAAAGATAAACTAGTGGGATCCAACCCCCACCAAATGTGCAGGAATTGTTGGTAGAGCATTCTGATATAGCTACAATGGAACTACCCGCTGGTTTACCTCCCTCATGAACTATTACGCACCACATTGATTTGGTGCTAGGATCAAAGCTTCCTAACCAAGTTGTATATAGATTATCTCCAAAAGAAAATGAGGAAAGGAGAAGGCAAAACAATGAATTGTTACAAAAGGAGTTCAAAATGGAAAGCATAAGCCCTTGTGCCACACCATCTCCCACCTAGAAAGGGAGGCAAATGGACAATGTGTTTGGACTCTAGAGCCATTGACAAGATCATAGTAAAATATTAGTACCCACCACCTAGAATGGATGACATAGATTGCTTGATTGGTGCTAAGATTTTCTCCAAGAGTGATTTGGGAAGTGGTTACCATTAAATCTAGATTTGAGAAGAGGATGAATGCAAGATGACTTTCAAGACCAAGGATGGCCTATATGAATCGTTAGTGATGCCATTCAAAATATCTAATGCTCCTCCCACTTTTATGTGCACCATGAACTAAGTATTTAGACTCCACATTCGAAATTTTGCCATAACCTATTTTGATGACATTTTAATTTTTAGTAGAAAAATGGAAGAGTGTTTGAAACAGTTGAACTTTTGTTCGACACACCTAGAAGGGAAAGATAGTTTGTAAATCTTGAGAAAAGTGAGTTTTGTAGAGACAAGTTGGTTTTCCTTGGAAATGTGATTTCAACAGAAGGGCAAAAGGAGTGAGTATGGATCCTAAAAAGATTAAGGATATGCTTGAATAGCCTATCTTTCAAAAGATTATTGAGGTAAGGGTTTTTCATGGTTTCGTAAATTTCTATAAGAGACATATTAGAAATTTCAGTAGGATAAGTACTGCATTGACAGATTTCACCAAAGGGAAGTACTTTTCTTGGACTTAAGTGGCAGAGAAAATTTTTGAGTAGCTTACAAGGTGATAGAGGCTTCAATACTTGCCTTACTAGACTTTGAGAAGATATTTACCATCATCGGTGATGCTTCAATAGTAGCCATTGGTGGGCATGTTGAATTGAGAAGGCAAGCTAGTTGCCTACTTAGTGAAAAGTTAAAGTTAAATGACATGAAGAAAAGGTATGACACTTACGATAAAGAATTGTTTTCAATTCTTCAGACATTGAAATAGTGGATGCACTGCTTGTTGCATAGGGAACTCATCTTGTTCACTAACAATCAATCACTGGAATATATCAACTCTCAAGCCAACTTATCCCATAAATATGCCAAATCTTTTTACAAGGTTATACATATGTAGTATGGCAAGTGAGTGGAAAAACTAATATTGTGGTTGATGCTTTAAGTAGGAGGCGTCACCTACTTGTCTCAATGACGGATGACCAACAATATTGTTAGGCTTGAGGAAATGAAAGGATAATATGCAGCTGATCCCATTTTCAGCAAAATTACCATTGCTCTCAACAATCTTGTTGTTGCAAGCAATGAGTTCTCTGGTAGAAGATGGATTTCTGTTTGAAGGTGGACAATAGAACATGGTTTTGTATAAATACCTACCTGTACTTAATGGACGATGGATTGACATTTCATTGGATTTTGTGTTGGAATTGCCTCATACTCAGAGAGCTAAAGATTCTATTTTTAGTGTTGTATACCGATTCTTTAAGATGGCTCATTTCATTCCATGCAAAAAGAGTACCGATGCAAGTAAGATTGCTGTTTTGTTTTTTATTGAGATTGTCCACTTGCATGGACTGCCCGAGACTATCACTAGTGACCAGGATACAAGGTTTCTAGGTCACTTTTGGAGGACTTTGTGGAGAAAGCTTGACAGAAAACTGCAGGATAGTTCGGCCTACCACCCTCATATTAGTGGGCAAATGGAGGTGGTGAACAGAAGTTCGGGTAATTTGCTTCAGTGCCTAGTCGGTGACAATCCAAAGCAATGGAATTTGGTTTTGGCATAGGTTGAGTTTGCATTCAAATTAAGTCTCCATTCCAAGTTGTTTTTTGGAAACAATTCTAAAGGGATTGTTGATCTCAATCATCTTCCTGCAGGAAGGTAGGTTAGCCAAGAAGTGGTGGGCTTTGTGAGGTATATCTACGATGTGTGACAACAGGTGAGGTCCGGCTGCAACTAACCAGTGAACAGTATAACAGAAATTCAGATTTGCAACAGAGAGAAAGGGTGTATCAAAGGGTGAACAAATCTTGGTTTACTTGTGTAAATAAAGATTTCCTCAAGGCACATAAAACGAATTGAAGCCAAAGAAAAGTGGCCCTTACAAAATGCTAAAGCAGATTAGTAAGAATACCTATTTGATAGACTTTCCTAGAGAATTTGATATCAGTTATATATTTAGAGTCACAAATCTCTACCCCTATTATTCAGGGAATGAAGAATTTCAAGATGAGGCCATGCTGGGAGACTTGACCTATCAGTTGCCATAGGAAAAATGGGAGAAGTTTGAAAAGATAGTTGGCACTAAGGTTGCTGTTACAAGATTCAAGAATTATAAGATGTATTTAGTGAAATGGCTTGGTTTACTTGACTCCAACAACACCCAGGTCACCAAAGAAGAACTCACGACATTTACAAAATCAGATTCCTTTGAATATGGAGGTTCAGAATTAAAAAAAGATAGAGAGGATGATGTAACTGCCTTCAATGACGAGTCTCCCACTAATTTTAGTTTTCTTTACTCTTAGCTATTTTTCTAATTTTGGTCATATCTGCCATCAGTGACTGCAGGACTGGTCATTTAGGGCACTTCTTTTTTAAGATTTTCAGTTGTGCTTTTAGTGGGTGTGTGCCAGGTCAGAGGGGATTTTGTTTATTTGGTGATTGGTAAATATTTTCTTTTCTGAAGAGAAACGTAACCTTTTTCTGGAAGTTGGCTGCTGGGTTTGAGTATTAATATTCTGACTAGACAGTATAATCCTTTTTATTCTGAGAAAATAAAACTATGAGTAATAATCCTTTGCTCTATTCTGTTTGTTCTGGTTTCCAATCTGAAATTATGAGTTGCAGGTTGAGAGGATCCAGATATGTGTTAATATCTGCAGAACAAAGGTTCCTCTGCATCAAATTCATTACAAATGTTAAATCATTTGGAAATCCATCCCAAAAGGAATAGGCGATAGAATGTCAATGAGGTGGTCTTTATCAGAATCCCTGCAAAACTCATCAATGTTATAGCCTGGTTTGAATGATTTCATTTTAGACATATGAATTTGAACAATAGTGACAAGGATGGGAAGTCAACAGCTTTTGATTCTGCCATGAGTACCCTCGAGACTATAAAGATTAGTTATGTAAAACTTAATTTGCAGAGAACATTGTCCCATTATTGAATCTCTCCACTTTGAACACATGTACAATCTAACTGAAGTGGATTTGACACTGGTA
The DNA here is from genome assembly GCA_007258455.2 of Sequoia sempervirens. Lineage (NCBI taxonomy): Eukaryota > Viridiplantae > Streptophyta > Pinopsida > Cupressales > Cupressaceae > Sequoia > Sequoia sempervirens. Next base: position 11,240 of record VDFB02027164.1, read on the forward strand.
GTAACTTTGAACTGTCTTCAGGTGAGGTCTTATAGAAAAAATGAAATCTGTGTCAGGGGATTTTGATAAAACAAATGCTGTAAATTTGAACATGCTCACATTGTCCGAAGATTGAAGAAATGGCTTTTATTGCACATCGGAGTTTCTTGGGGAGGATCAAGAAAATCCAAAACTGTAGAACATAGTAAGCACTGAAGAGTTGGAAAGATTTTAATGGCTGCATCTTTCAGCAGGCTATGAAGCTGTATAAAATTACATTTATTGGTTGCAGATATTAAATATCTCAAAAGTATTTTTATATTTTAGAGGGGAATTCAATTTTTTTTACTGTTAACCTTAAGCATAGTAATCTCTGATTGCTTAAAACTCACTGAGATTGTCAATAATTAGTACTGTAAGATATGTCCTCTCAATTATATATTTTGCTTTGATGTTCCTATGAATTTGGAGTACTGCTAGTTTTTCCTTATATATCGTCTTGTAAATTCAAAGATTTCTGTTGGAATTGCATTGCTGTGATTGGGAAAAATAGTTGATGGGGTTGAGTTGATTGTAAATTTTCCTTTTCCAGTGGTGCCAATGTATTAAATGAAATCCATATAAATGAGTATCATAAGCCTCAGGTATCACTAAAATTGTCACAGTGGTTGAGTGCAACCATCACATGCCTTACGGTTCAAGCTCCTTTAGATGGTAAAGCATACTGGTTCTTCTTCCTTTAAAAGACTTGCTATGGGGCAAGATACGAGAAGAATAATTGATATTAACAGCTGTAGTCACTGACTGCAAAGAAATAGATTATGTGCAACATTATATTGGGATATTCTACTGGATTCTATGTATTGCATCTGATTGTAAAGAAAAGGAAGAGGTGTGTGACTGTGAACAGAGGGAAAGAAAAAATATAAAATGTGGCAAGTGATAAGAGGGATAAGGGTATTTTAAGGTCAATGAGGTCGTCCCTCATTATGTGTGTGAAGTGGTTTCTTTTTATATCATGTGTAACCTCAACATACTCTGTTATGGTGAACAAGACCAATTTCTTGGTGTAAATGTGAGTTGTTTTCTTATGACTCATCTTCTTAAATGAGGGGGTTGTAGGCTCATGAGTGTGCTTAATGTTTATCTTTCATTTGTCTATAATTTCTTGAAATTTATGTTTGAATGCATTGCGTCTATGCATAAAATTTTCATATGTATGATCATAATTATATAAATATTTAGCCTCGTGTGGTTACATAAGAGGTAAGGTAACGAGAATGCTTTTAGAAAGCTATTTTAATAATATACATGTAAGTTTAGGAGGTATAGTAGGTTGTTACAATGGAACATCTTGGCCTCTAACTAGCTTAAGAGAGGATGACTTAGGATGAAAGGTATATTTAGTATACATATAGGCTATATGGACAACAACAATAAAAATAAATCATAAGAAGGTATCACTATGCCCACACCATCCACATGGGTATTAGGTTTTGAAATATAAAAAACGAGAGAATGTACCAAGCTCGTAGAACAAGTATAATGAAATCAAGATGAACCAAACCATCATACTTCTCTACCACTCAGATAGAGTATAATTTTTTCAAGCAACAAGATATCATCCTCCAAGTATTTATAAATAGCAAGCAAAAATGTTATAACATGTAAAGAGCCATTAAATGTAGCATCTTAATCATCATGTAATAATTCATCACTTAGAATCATAAAGTACCATCTTAATCATTAGGTAATAATTCATCACTTAGAATCATAATGTCATCATGCAACGAATGGGAAGATAATGAAGTACTAATATAAGCTACATGATGAGTAACTAAACTAACATCAAGGTGTATACTATCATCTTGTAAGGTATCAAGCTATGTGAAAGAGTATTTTGAATGGCCATAGGACTAACATGAGACATATAAATGTTATCATTATCAAACACATCATTGGGTATAAGATCTAATACTAGCCATCTGATTCATTCCTCATCTCATATACCCAAAACTTAGTCATTCTTTATCATCATGCAACTTTGAGCAATCTAGTGTTGTTATGCTGCTAAAATCAAGTGAGCACACGTCCCAAACAACGATCTTGGGCAAATATACATAGCGAGGGCTTCAACATATGTGAATTTCATCAAATTCACCAAGGTTTGAGTCTTCCTAGCCTAATTCGATTATTGCATTGTTTTGAGTATTTTTGAGTGATTTCCTTGATTTTTTCGTTATATTTTAGTAAACTTTTCCATTGTGCACAGTAAACACATTTGATATCTCCTTCATTCTTATTTCTCTATCTAGTATTCTTTGTTAGCATTTATGGGAAATTCTAAACCATGGAAAGCCCCAAGGTAGGTTTCTGCAACCATACCATCAACCTAAAATATGCAACAACTTTCTTTATTGACACTTGGGCAAGGTTTTGAATCCCAAGCAAACTACTAGTAAATACATAAACACTTGAAACACACTTCAAACCTTTAAAACCTTAACAAGGCATAATACATTTTCAAAATAAAGGATCCATCATGGAAAAATATAGAAATGGAAACCCATAGAATAAATTCTCTGATTGGTTATAAATATGGGCCAAAAGAAACCCAAGTGGACACACATAGAGGGACTCAATGGAAAATTGTTGAGACTAAAATATTGAGCCCCAACTAAAATATTGAGTCCCAATAACATGTTCAAAGTCACTTGTGTCAACATACATCACTAAAGGTGTTGCATCATCCACATGCAAACTAGGATCATGGGAACATAAATCTAAGGAAAGAAAAACTATAAAATATGGCAAGTGATAAGAGGGATAAGTAAGGGTATTTTAAGGTCAATGAAGTCATCCCTCATTGTGTGTGTGAAGTGGTTTCTTTTTCATGTCACGTGTAACCTCAATACGCTATGTTATGGTGAACAAGACAAATTTCTTGATTCAAATGTGAGTTGTTTTCTTATGAATCGTCTTCTTAAATGAGGGAGTTGTAGTCTCATGAGTGTGCTTAATGTTTATATTCCATTTGCCTATAATTTCTTGAAATTTATGTTTGAATGCAATACCTCTGTGCATAAAATTTTCATATGTATGATCAAATTTATACAAATATTTAAGATAGTGTGAATATTTTTAAAAAGTTATTTTAATAACATATATGTAAGTTTAGGAGGTATTGTAGGTTGTTGCAATGGAACATCTTGGCCTCTAACTAGCTTAAGAGAGGATGACATAGGATGAAAGGTATATTTAGTATACATATAGGCTATATGGACAACAAGAAAAAAGATTAATAAGGTATCACTATGTACACACCATCTGCATGGGTATTAGGTTTTGAAATATAAACAATGAATAATATGCCAAGCTCATAGAACAAGTGTAAAGAAAATAAGATGAGTCAAACCACAGTACTCCTCTACCACTCAAATAGAGTATAAATTCATCAAGCAACAAGATATCATCCTCCAAGTATTTATAAATAGCAAGCGAGAATGCTATAACATGTAAAGAACAATTAAAATACCATCTTAATCATCATGTTAAAATACATCACTTAGAATCATAATGTCATCATGCAACATATGGGAAGATAATAAAGTATCAATATGAGCTATATGATGAGTAACTAAACTAACACCAAGGTGTATACTATCATCATGTAAGATATCAAGCTATGTGAAAGAGTATTTTCAATGTCCATAGGATTAACATGAAACATAGAAATGTTATCATTATCAAACACATTATTGGGTATAAGAAAAGGTAATTCATTGAAAGTACATACATCTATATATATAAAGTTTTCATGAAATGTAAGATTATCATCAAAATACATAATAATGTCATGAGTAGGTAGGGAAATTGCAACCCCCTCAATGCCCATCACACTATGTATACCAATTGGTTTATCATTGCTAGGTGTGTGCTCATTGCTATCACAAGGCATGCAATGGACATGATCAATATGAGACAAATGGATAAGTGAATTAAGTGTGTTTAAATATAAGGGTAAGTAATATCAAACTCTATGAAGGAGAAAAGTTCACGGAGATGATGAAACAATACCTTCTTAGAAGATCTACATCCTCATCAATGGGATAAGAAGTCATAATAGCATCAAGGATGAGGATATCAAAAGAAACAAGGTCTTCATAGAGCTAGAAATCAATAATTAAAAATGACATTTTTAGAAATTAAATGTAAGAGGATTATGATACTTAACTCTTGGAACAATAATGAAGAATAATGTTGATGTAACATAGGATTAATTCATCAATGTCTGGAAATTAATACTTTTAGATGTGCTTGTTGTTTCAAAATTATAATTGAATTAGAATCTTCAACATCAACATATAACTAAAGTTTGAGGTGAATATTTAATCTACTAGTCCATAGACTTTTCTAACATACTTTGTTGTAATATTTTCTATTTAGATATTGACTTTATGACTTTACATGAATATTAGAGACAACACTCCTAACATGCAAGTGTCCTAGACGTGATGCATTCTAAATTCCAATATAGATTTGCTTGCTTGAGGATCTAAATTGAAATGTTTCTAGAGTAATTTTTTCTTGTAATTGCTTATAAATCAATTACAAAAAATAATTTATGTAAATATGAAGACATAATGAATAGTTACAAAAACTTACAAGTCAATAATCAACGACTCCTTAATTTAGGGTGGGAGTCAATAATTTAAAATTAAAAAACAATTATAGGGTCAATCTCAAGCAACTTGGGATTGCTTTTGAGAGGCCTAAGATTAATCCTTAGCACCATAGGATTGGCCTATAACAAGGAATGTGGAATCTTTGGATCATGAATGGATACATGGAAGTGTGGATTAATAATGACACAAATGTGTTCAAATAAATATAAATGGGGCTAGGATAAGGTCAAATATATGGAAATACATGAAGGCGAGAGTAGACAAGGATGGATAAGGATCAAGAATGAAACCAAACTCAACACAAAAGCATGTCACTTGTTGCTATATAATTATATTAAGACATTCCATTAAAATGAGCCCAACACTAAATGAGAACTTGCATCAATATACAAATTCAAGTATTACAATAATATAACTCAAAGTTATAGGACATATAATTAATTAGTGTTAAACATTTAAATAATTACACTAAAAGCATTATATACTGACATAAAAAATCTAATCGTATTAAAATATATATATTTAAAACCAACATTTATTTAAAAAATAAAAATTAAAAAATAACTCTTAAATAAAAAAAAAAAAAACTAAAAATAATTATATACATAAAAATTAAAACACAATTAACAAACCAAAGTGGAGTTGGAAACAACACAGACTCATTACCAAATATTCTCTTCTTTTTGAACGAAAGCGACAGTCACTTAAATGGCCATAAGTTCATTCTTGTCTATCCACAATATTTGTTGTCTGTTTTTATGTCCATACAAGCAGATAAAAGCATAACAGTTAGAAATTGAAACTACAGAAACAAGGACCTTTTAAAAAGGTATTGCCTTAGACAGCACATTGAAGAAGCAACAGTAATATCTTCAATTTCTTCTTGTTCACGCACAATAACTCACGAATTTTTTGATATGGGATTGAAGGCCTTTCTTGATTCTCAACAGATGGAATTGGGAGATTCGTATTTATTTTCATTTTCTTGTGCCCTCTACTCTCTTTCAGTTTCAAGAAGATATGCAGAGTCACCTTGGGGTTTATCTGAGTTAGCTTCTATGTTGAAAACTAAGGCCGAGAGTGTTCTTCTGTTTTATGATGTGACGCCATCCGATCTGAGCTGTGGAATGTATGCAGATGCCTTCGCGCAACATTTAGAGAAGGGCAGGCACCCCAACAAACTTGTAGAGTGGAAAGAAGCCCTCAGTGCATTCCTGGCTGCGAGCTCAACAGGCATAAAATCAGTAAGTTGTTATTTTGTGCTTTGGATGGATCATATTAGATCTTTGGTTTTAGTTTTGTAAATATCCAAGCAGGCTTATGTAAGCATTTGGTTAGATCTTCTTAGATCTACGGTTCTGCTTTTGTTAGAACTTCTTTTTTCCTTCCAAAACTGTTTGCAGAAAGTCTTTGTGATTACATTCTTATTTCTTCCTCTTAATTTTCAGTGCTCATGATAAACTGACGAGTCTGCTGCGCTAAAGAGATAGATAAGAGGAAAGCAAAATATCCAGCCGAAGTGGGCAAAATTTGAGAGATTTCGGAAGCAGTTGACGGCAAAAGGAGGACAGGAAAGTCCAAATAGTTGGCATCATTGGGATGGGGGTTTGCAAAGACAACTCTAGGCAAAAAATTGGTCGATCACAACCGTTCAGAATACTATGGATCATGTGTTGTGATTAAAGTGAGAGAAGCATCTGCTAAAAGTGAATTGTCTTCTCTGCAAACTAAACTCTTCAAAGACTTGGTTGAAGAAGATTTTTCTCAATATGATGGAACTGGCTATCTTTAGTGTGGTATTGGAAGAGGCAGCTCTCTGTTCTTCTGTTTTGTTATAGATGACATTGATCAGGTGGAACAGTTAGATGCTCTATTCGACACAACTTTGCCGAATCTTAGTGTTCTGGTCATTGCCACAATCCAAGATGAGCTTGCTCAGCTCTGGTAGTCTGGTAATTGCCACGACCTTAGACAAACTTGCTGAAATCTGATAGTTTGGTAATTGAAATCTGGTAGTTTGGTAATTGTCACAACCCAAGATGAGCTTACCAAGTCCTAGTAGTTAGTAGTTTGGTAATAGTCACAACCCAATATGAGCATTGCTGAATCCTAATAGTTTGGTAATTGTCACAACCTGATATGTGAGGGTGCTAAAACATACTATAACAAATATTTGTTGAATATGTCCGAACATGTCCATGCTACAATTTTTTTCTATCGGCATGCATTCCAACGATCACGGGATGGTGGGTATGAGGATTTGGTTGAGAGTTTTCTAAAAGGGTATGCAGATTTGTCTGATCCTCAAAATCTTGGATACATAAAACAGTGGAAACAGTTTTATGGGAGGGATCTATTTAAATTGCTGAGCATGTTCTTATGGAGGATTTCAAGAATCTCACAGGCTTGACCATCTTCAGACATGTGAAAATAAATGTCAGCTTAACGTATCCCTCCTTGTCTGCTGTGTCACAGTCTGCATCCTCATCTAGATTTCCACTCCGATAATGATATTCATTATTTTACAATTTGTTGGAAGCTTTCAGTAGCCTGATCATTTTAATTTTTTTTCTATTTGCAGCATATATTTGATCTGCACCAATAGCAATGATCTCTAGAATCTGGCAATTTAATTCAATTCTTTCCCCTTTAGCGCCCAAATTACTTTTTTTTTAAAGAAAATCAAATGATTGTGCTGCGACATCAACTGTCTTGGTGTGGTTCAAGGATGTTTAAAGAGTGTGATCTGTATGGGCAGTAAGTAGATAAGCATCCCTTCATAGAGTCTTTTGCAAGACTTGCTGTATTATAGAATTGTAAATGGATGTTTGAAAAGATTATGTTAAAAAATGCACGTGTATTTTTGTTCTTGTTTGCACAAAATTAATTCCCTCTTAAACTTGAAGAATGGCAGACCATACATTTGGTATATTAGAATTTTACCATTGCGAAATGGCAAAAATGAAGAACTTAACTGCACATTTCAGGCTCAATTCCTTTTGAAAGAGCTTGTACTTCATGAAATGCGATTGCAAGAGGATACAAATTTGACATAACTGCCCTTTAATGACATGTCTCCACTAGTTTCAGTTTTCTTTATCCTTGGCTATTTTTGTAATTTTGGTTGTATCTGCATTTGGTGGCTGCTGCAATGGTCATTTAGGGCATTTCTTTTTTCAGATTTTCAGTTTTGTTTTTAGTGGGTGCGTGCTGGGTTGAAGGAGATTTTTTTTGTGATTGGTAAATATTTTATTTTCTGAAGAGAAACGAAGGCTTTTTCTGGGAAGTTTTAATATTTTGAGGAGAATGCATATAATCTTTTTTATTACGAGAAAATAAGACTATGAGTAATCATCTTTTGTTCTATTTTGTTTGTTCTGGTTTCCAATCTGAAATTATGAGTTGCAGGATCAAAGGATCTAGATATATGTGTGTTAAAATCTACAGGAACAGAGGTTTGTCTGCATCAGTTTTGGTGTTAGAGTAGTTTGAAAGATAGCCTAGAGGGGAGTCTACCTGAACTGAGAAGGAAGGGGTAGGAGGAATACAGGACCTCAAAGACATGGTAATGAACGGCTTAAGAGGATAGAAACCATTGAGGCTAGTGAGTCTGAAGAGGAACAAGAGAACTTGGGAAATGCTGCTAGGGTAGTAGATGCTATGGAGAGGCTCATTGAAGCCATGACTAGACAAGGCTCCAAGGTAAGTTGACATATTAGACTTTAAAGCTAAACTCAACCCAGATTTATTCCTAGACCAGGTCCAAGAGTTGGAGAAGCATTTTGAGATCGAAGGCATTGATTAGGATAATCCTAGAAGACTAAAAATTGCAGCATCTAAATTGAAATCCCATGATGCTCCATGGTGGGAGAACTTGCAGGGTTCCAAAAGAAGAAAGGGAAAGGATAAAGCCAAGGTATGGCCTAAGATGATAAACCATCTACCAGCTTGATTCTTACCTTTTGATTATAAACAAAAAGTATTTAAAGAATTTCAATATTTAAAATGAAGAGGTCAGTTAGTGCAAGCTTGTATCGAGCAAGTTATGAGGCTTCAAATCTAGACTGATATACAAGACAACAAAGGGAAAACAGTTGCTAGGTATGTCGATGGCTTTAAGTTTCAACTTCAAGATGAACTAACTATGGTGAAGGTACCTACCATGGATGAAGTATATGAATACGCCTTAAAGGTAGAGGAGAAATTAAACCGGAAAAGAAAAATGGTGAGTAAAAGGGGTGATAGCAAACCAGAACAGTGGAAGAGGAAGTTCCTTTAGATTTGATAAAGAGGAACTAGAGGAAATGTGAAGCTGGACTTCTGAGGAAGAGGAGGCTTTGGAGTTTGGGGAGAAGGAGATTGGAAGCCCTTGAGATTTTTCATTTGTAACGAAGCCCATAAGGCCATAGACTACCCTCATATACCCAAAAGGGCAATGGTAGCCCAAGAAGAATGAGAACCTCTGACAAAGGAAGTTGAGGTACACATAGGAAAAATATTGATGCTGCGAAGAACCTTGATCTCCAAGAACAAAGAAATCCCAAAAGATGATTGGAAGAGGAAGAGTGTCTTTTGAACAACAAGAAAGTGTAATGGCAAAGTGTGCAAGGTGATCATAGATGGTGGATCTACCAACAATCTAGTGAGTGCAAAAATGGTTAACGAATAACAAATTGCAATTTGCATTCTCAAAATCTATCCCCGTAGAATATTTCTCGGTTGAAAAATGATCATCATTTACTAGTGTATAAATTTTGTTTTGTTATTTTCAAATTGGTCTTTGTGTGGATGAAGTGCTATGTGATGTGCCAATGGATGCTTGTTATTTGCTATTGGGTAGATCCTAGCAGTATGACCAAAATATAATCCATCATGGTAGAAAAAATATTTATGAGGTACAACATGGAGGACGAAAACATCTCTTAAAACTATGGAAAGTAGAAGAGACATTTGAAATGTCAGCCTTGTCACTTGTATCAATAAGCTATTATAAATTTTGCAAGGAAACCAAGGAAGTTGGGAACAACTTCCTATCTACCATGACTGAAAGAAGTAAGATAAACTAGTGGGATCCAACCCCCTCTAAATGTGCAGAAATTGTTGGTAGAGCATTCTGATATAGCTACGATGGCAATGCCAGCTGGTTTACCTCCCTCACGAACTATTACACACCACATTGATTTGGTGCTAGGATCAAAGCTTCCCAACCAAGTTGCATATAGATTATCTCCAAAAGAATATGAGGAAATGAGAAGGCAAAACAATGAATTGTTAGAAAAGAGTTCAAAATGGAAAGCATAAGCCATTGTGGCACACCCACCCCACCTAAAAAGGGAGGAAAATGGAGAATGTGTGTGGACTCTAGAGCTATTGACAAGATCATAGTAAAATATTAGTACCCACTACCTAGAATGGATGACATAGATTGCTTGGCTGGTGCTAAGATTTTCTCCAAGATTGATTTGGGAAGTGGTTACCTTTAGATCTAGATCTGAGATGAGGATGAATGGAAGACAACTTTCAAGACCAAGGATTGCCTATATGAATGGTTAGTGATGCCATTCAAAATATCTAATGCTCCTTCCACTTTTATGTGCACTGTGAACTAAGTATTTAGACTCCACATTGGAAATTTTGCCATCTATTTTAATGATATTTTAATTTTTAGTAGAAAAATAGAAGAGCATTTGAAACACTTGAACTTGTGTTTGATACACTTGGAAGGGAAAGATAGTTTGTAAATCTTGAGAAAAGTGAATTTTGTAGAGACAAGTTGGTTTTCCTTGGAAATGTGATTTCAATAGAAGGGCAAAAGGAGTGAGCATGGATCCTAAAAAGATTAAGGATATGCTTGACTGGCCTATCTTTCAAAAGATTATTGAGGTAAGGGTTTTTCACGGTTTAGTAAATTTCTATAAGAGATATACAAGAAATTTCAGTAGGATAAGTACCCCATTGATAGATTGCACCAAAGGGAAGTGCTTTACTTGGACTTAAGTGGCAGAGAAAAGTTTTTAGTACACAAGGTGATAGAGGCTTCAATACTTGCCTTACTAGAGACTTTGAGAAGATATTTACCATCAACTGTGATGCTTCATTTGTAGCCATTGGTGGCATGTTGAATTGAGAAGGCAAGCTAGTTGCCTGCTTTAGTGAAAAGTTAAATGACACCAAGAAAAGGTATGGCACTTACGATAAATAATTGTATGCTATTCTTCAGACATTGAAATAGTGGATGCACTGTTTGTTGCATAGGGAACTCATCTTGTTGACTAACAATCAAGCACTGGAATATATCAACTCTCAAGCCAACTCATCCCATAAACATGCCAAATGGGTCTCCTTTTTACAAGGTTATACATATGTAGTAAGGCTTGTGAGTGGAAAAACTAATATAGTGGTTGATGCTTTAAGTAGGAGGTGTCACCTACTTGTCTCAATGACCAACAATATTGTTAGGCTTGAGGAAATGAAAGGGTAACATGCAGCTGATCCCATTTTCAGCAAAATTACCATTGCTCTCAACAATCTTCTTGTTGCAAACAATGATTTCTCTAGTAGATACTTATTGGTAGATGGATTTCTGTTTAAAGGTGGACAATAGAACATGGTTTTGTATAAATCCCCACCTCTACCTAATGGATGATGGGTTGACATTTCATTGGATTTTGTGTTGGGATTGCCTCATACTCAGATAGCTAATGATTCTATTTTTAGTGTTGTATACCAATTATTTAAGATGGCTCAGTTCATTCCATGCAAAAAGACTACTGATGCAAGTAAGATTTCTGTTTTGTTTTTTATTGAGATTGTCCACTTGCATGGACTGCCCAAGACTATCACTAGTGACCTAGATACAAGGTTTCTAAGTCACTTTTGGTGGACTTTGTGGAGAAAGCTTGACAGTAAACTGCAGGATAGTTCAGCCTATCTCCCTGATACTAATGGGCAAATGGAGGTGGTGAACAAAAGTTTGGGCAATTTGCTTCAGTGCCTAGTTGGTGACAGTCCAAAGCAATGGAATTTGGTTTTGGCACAGGTTGAATTTGCATTCAAATTAAGTCTCCATTCCAAGTTGTTTTTTGAAACAATTCTAAAGGGGTTGTTGATCTCAGTCACCTTCCTGCAGGAAGGTACGTTAGCCAAGAAGTGGACTTTGTGAGGTATATCTAGGATGGGTGACAACAGGTAAGGTGCCGGCTACAACTAACCAATGAACAGTATCAAAGAAATTCAGATTTGCATCAGAGAGAAAGGGTGTATCAAGAGGGTGAACAAATCATTTACAAATAGCAGAAGTGTATGAAGAGTGTGAACAAATCATGGTTTACTTGTGTAAATAAAGATTTCCTCAAGGCACATACAACGAAGTGAAGCCAAAGAAAAGTGGCTCTTACAAAATGCTAAAGCAGATTAGTAAGAATACCTATTCGATAGACTTGCCTAGGGAATCTGATATCAGTTATATATTTAGTGTCACAAATCTTTACCCCTATCATCATTCAGGTAATGAAGAATTTCAAGATGAGGACATGCTGGGAGGCTTGACCTATCAGTTGCCATAGAAAAAAAGGGATAAGTTTGAAAAGATAGTTGACACTAAGGTTGCTGTTACAAGCCTCAAGAATTATAAGATGTATTTAGTGAAATGGCTTGGTTTAGTTGACTCCAACACCACCTAGGTCACCAAAGAAGAACTCACGAAATTTACAAACTCGGATTCCTTTGAATCTGGAGGTTCAGAATTAAAAAAGATTGGAGGATGATGTACTGCCTTGAAGCCTTCAATAACGAGTCTCTCACTAATTTTAGTTTTCTTCGCTCTTATCTATTTTTCTAATTTTGGTTGTATCTGCCACCAGTGGCTGCTGTACTGGTAATTTAGGGCGTTTCTTTTTTAAGATTTTCACTTGTGCTTTAGTGGGTGTGTGCCAGGTCGGAGGGGATTTTGTTTTTTGGGTGATTGGTAAATATTTTCTTTTCTGAAGAGAAACCTAGTCTTTTTCTGGAAGTTGGCTGCTGGGTTTGAGTTTTAATATTCTGACTAGACAGTATAATCTTTTTTATTCAGAGAAAATAAAACTATGAGTAATAATCCTTTGTTCTATTCTTTTTGTTCTGGTTTCCAATCTAAAATTATGAGTTGCAGGATGAGAGGATCCAGATATGTGTTAAAATCTGCAGACCAGAGGTTCGTCTGCATCAATTTCATTACAAATGTTAAAATCATTTGGAAATCTATCACAAAAGGAATATGCGATGGAATGTCAATTAGGTGGTCTTTATCAGAATCCCTGCAAAATTTTATAGCTTGGTTTGAATGATTTCATTTTAGACATATGAATTTGAACAATAGTGACAAGAGTGGGAAGTCAACAACTTTTGATTCTGCCATGAGTACCCTCGAGACTATAAAGATTAGTTATGTAAAAAGCTGAATTTGCAGAGAACATCGTCCCATCCTTGAATCTCTCCACTTTGAACACATGTACAATCTAACTGAAGTGGATTTGACACTGGTATTAACTTTGAACTGTCTTCAGGTGAGGTCTTATAGAAAAATGAAATCCGTGTCAGGGGACTTTGACAAAACAAATGCTGTAAATTTGAACATACTCACATTATCCGAAGATTGAAGAAATGACATTTTTTAGCACATCGGAGTTTCTTGGAGAGGATCAAGAAAATCCAAAACTGTAGAATATAATAAACACTGAAGAGTTGGAAAAAATTTAATGGCTGCATCTTTCAGCAGTCTATGAAGCTGTATACAATTGCATTTATTGTATATATATATATATATATACACATATATGTATATATATATATGTACATACACGCACACACACATACACACATATATACATACATACATGCATACATATATAAGAAGGTATTTTAAAAAAAGATATAATCATTGAAAAGAAGAAAGCAAGCGAAGGAAAAAAGGAAACATAAATCTAAGGAACAAGAGAGAAAATTTTGAGGAAAAAACAGAGGAAATAAATAAAAAATAAAAAATAAAAACAAATACACACACATAGATGCATAGGTATTGCTTATAGAAAATAAAAGAGAGAGGGAACAGTTGAACAAGAAGACCTATATTATACCTATTAAAAAGTATATCAAAATAGATTGAACAAAGAAATAATAATTAAAGCAAAAAGAAAAAGAAAGCACCAATCAATTTAAGAATTGAACAAAGAAGGGATAAATAAAAATAAAGAAAGGAAAAAGGAAATAAAGTTAGAGTACCCAACAAAGAAAGAATAATTGAAGTAAAAAGTAAAAGAAAGCACCAATAAATTTAAGAATTGAACAAATAAGGGATAAATAAAAATAAAAAGGTAAATACAAAGTGGGGAATAAGCACCTAAATAGAAGGCACAAAGAATCGCTAGAAATTATAAGCATAAATAAAGGGGGGCGGGGGCAAGAAGGAGGAACCTTGACATGGAAAACAAACATATAAAAATTAGTAAAGGAAACAAAAATGACAAAATTGGAAAAACATATAAATATACATAAAAGTACATATACTTATACATATACATATATGTGTGTATGCATATGCATATACATATACATACATACATGCATACAAACATACATACATATATGAGTATGTATGCTTTAAAAAGATATAAATAACACAAAGAACAAAGCAAGAGGAGGAAACACAAAGCTAAGGAACAAGAGAGCGGAGGGGGCAGTTGAGAAAAAAAGAGAAAAGGTGGGGAGAAGAATGAGCACACTTGAGTGAAGTAGGGGTTGGATTGGAGACAAGGTAAGGGATTGCGTGAGGGAAGGGAGAAGAAAGACAAGAGATGGGTGAAAAGATGGGAAACTTAGAGTCAAGGAAGACAACTAGAGGGGAGGGGGACGGAGTGAGAAAAAGGTTTCCAAAAAGGGGGAGAGAGGAGGAGAAAAAGAAAAAAGGGGGGTGGGGGAGAGAGAAGAGGAGAGAGATGACATTAAGGAGGGGGGCTAGAATGAAGAGAGTTTAGAAGGGGTTTCCAAGTTGGGCTTATGTGCCAACCTTCATCTCGATTGAGATTGGTGGCATGATGTTTGATAATGATGGCCTCTTGGAGTTTTCTTTTGAAGTAATTTTCTTCTCTGACCATCACTTGGGTGTTCTCAAGGAAAATGTGGTGCTTGGTGTTGTGGGAGTGCTTAGCGAGGGCAGACTTGGAGATTTGGTCATGGTTGATGTCAGCACTATGCTCCTTGATTCTAGTGCTAATAAATTGACTAGTTTCACCAATATATGGGAGGCCATAGGAGCAATCAATTTTGTAAACTCCAGGTTGGAGAAGTGGAGGTAAGGGGTCTTTAGTCGATGGGATGAGCTTTCTGGTGGTGGAGATAGGCTTGAAGGCACAAGAAATGCCTTTTTTACTAAGGATTTTTGAAATTTTGTTGGTGAGGCCTTCCAGTTAAGGGAGGGTGGCAAGCCGAGAGGGCTTAGGTAATTTTGAGAAAAAGGAGGAAATATATATATATATATATATATGCTTATAGAAAATAAAAGAGCCAAGGAACAATTGAACAAGAAGACCTATAATATACCTATTAAAAAGTATTATATCAATGATACAAATATATTATAAAAATAGACTGAACAAAGAAAGAATAATTAAAGTAAAAAGAAAAAGAAAGCGCCAATAAATTTAAGAATTGAACAAAGAAGGGATAAATAAAAATAAAAAGGAAAAAGGAAATAAAGTTAAGAGTACTCAACAAATAAAGAATAATTAAAGTAAAAAGAAAAAGAAAGCACCAATAAATTTAAGAATTAAACAAAGAAGGGATAAATTAAAAAAAAAAAAGGAAAAAGGAAATAAAGTTAGAGTACTAAACAAAGAAAGAATAATTAAAGTAAAAACTAAAAGAACGCACCAATAAATTTAAGAATTGAACAAAGAGATAAATAAAAAGGAAAAAGGAAAAAGGTAAATACAAAGTGGGGAATAAGCACCTAAATAGAAGACACAAAGAATCACTAGAAATTATAATCATAAATAAAGGGGGGAAATGTTGGGGGGAGAGGGGAACCTCGACATGAAAAACAAACATATAAAAATTAGTAAAGGAAACAAAAATAACAAAATTGGAAAAATAAATAAATATATAAATATACATAAAAGTGCAGGTGTATTATATATATATATATATATATATATTAAGAAGGGATAAATAAAAATAAAAAAAGGAAAGAGGAAATAAAGTTAGAGTACTCAACAAAGAAAGAATAATAAAAGTTAAAAGTAAAAGAAAGCACCAATAAAAGTAGAGGAAATACCTCTCAACTTGCCACCCTCCCTTATGTGGAAGGCCTCACCAACAAAATTTCAAAAATCCTCGGTAAAAAAGGTATTTCTTGTGCCTTCAAGCCTATCTCCACCACCATAAAGCTCATCCCATCGACTAAAGAACCCTTATCTCCACTTCTTCACCCTAGAGTTTACAAAATTGATTGCTCTTGTGGCCTCCTATATATTGGTGAACCTACTCAATCTATTAACACAAGAATCAAGGAACATAGTGCTGACATCAATCATGACCAGATCTCCAAGTCTTCCCTAGTTGAGCACTCCCACAACACCAAACACCACATTTTCCTTGAGAACACCCAAGTGATGGTCAAAGAAGAAAATTACTTAAAAAGAGAACTCCAAGAGGCCATCATTATCAAACACCATGCCACCAATCTCAATTGAGATGAAGGTTGGCGCATAAGCCCAACTTGGCAACCCCTTCTAAATTGTCTTCATTCTAGCCCCCCTCCTTAATATCATCTATCTCCCCTTCTCTCTCCCCTCCTTTTTCTTTTCCTCCTCTCTCCCCCCTTTTTGGAAACCTTTTTCTCACCCCCTCTCCCTCCTCCTCCCCTCCCCTCTAGTTGTCTTCCTTGACTCTAGGTTTCCCATCTTTTCACCCATCTCTAGTCTTTCTTCTCCCCTCCCTCATGCAATCCCTTACCTTGTCTCCAATCTAACCCTTGCTTCCCTCAAGTGTGCTCATTCTTCCCCCCACTTTTTCTCCTTTTTTCTCAACTGCCCCCTTTCGCTCTCTTGTTCCTTAGCTTTGTGTTTCCTCCTTTCCTTTTACTTTCCTCCTCTTGCTTTGTTCTTTATGTTATTTATATCTTTTTAAAGCATACATACTCATATGTGTATGTATGTTTGTTTGTTTGTGTTTTTGTATGTTTATATGTATGTATGCATATGCACACACACACACACACATACCCGCACTTTTATGTATATTTATGTACATTTTTCCAATTTTGTCATTGTCTTGTTTCCTTTACTAATTTTTATATGTTTGTTTTTCATGTCAAGGTTCCCCCGTCCACCCCCACACCCCTCCCTACCTTTATTTATGCTTATAATTTCTAGCGATTCTTTGTGCCTTCTATTTAGGTGCTTATTCCCCACTTTGTATTTACCTTTTTATTTCCTTTTTCCTTTTTTTATTTTTATTTATCCCTTCTTTGTTCAATTCTTAAATTTATTGGTGCTTTCTTTTTCTTTTCTTTATTATTCTTTCTTTCTTCATTCTATTTGTATAATATATTTGTATCATTGATACAATACTTTTTAATAGGTATAATATAGGTCTTCTTGTTCAATTGTTCCCTCTCTCTCTCTCTCTCTCTATATATATATATATATATATATTTATATATATTTATTGTTTATTTCCTCATTTTTCTCAAGATTTCCTTTCTCTTGTTCCTTAGCTTTGTGTTTCCTTTTATCTTCACTTGCTTTCTTCTTTGTGATGTTTATATCTTCTTTTTTTAAATACCTTCTTATATATGTGTGTGTGTGCGCGCATATATATGTGTGTGTGTACATATACATGTGTATGTGTGTGTACACACACACACACACACACACACACACATATATATATATATGTATATGTATATGTATATATATACATATATACATACATATTATATGTATGTACATATACATATATACATACATATTATATGTATGTACATATATATACACATATATACATACACACACACATATATATACATGTATACATATATACATATATATACACATATATACATGTATACATATACACATATATACATGTATACATATATATACCCACATAGCGCACACATATATATATTTATATTTATATTTTCTATTTTGTCTATTATTTTTATGTTTAATTGTTATAACATAGGTTAGTATAAGTATATGATACCTATGTATTCTTCGCTTTTTTATTTTTCATTTATAAATATTTACCCTTATATTTTATAACATAAGTCTATTATTCTTGTATAATCTCTTTTCATTTATGAATATTTACCCCTTTTTTATAATTTTATGCATTTGTTTTATTTATCACTTCCATTTTATCTTTCAATGTATTTTTTAATAGATATAATTTAGACTTCTTTATGCATAACTCCCAAAATTGTATGTATTTTCTTTACTTTTAAATCTCATTATATTTATATGCTTGGTTTTTTTCATTTGTATTTGATTTTAAATATTGTTTTACCTTCCTCCTCTACATAGTTTTATATATCCTTTTAATTTTCTCTTTCTTTAGTTACCTCCTTTTCCTAAATTTTCTCTCTTATCTTATTTACCCCCTCTTACTTGATCTCTAATTTTTTAATCTCTTTTTCTCAATGTTGGATTATTTTATTAATTTCTTATTTCTCCCTCTCCCTCATCTTCTCCTTTTCAAGGCCTTATCTGCAATCCAATTCTACACTTTCCTCTTCTTGATGATGGATCATTGATTGTGATCCAAAACATCAATCAAAAATCATACACAGTTAAATCCAAAATTTTGCTCTACAACTATCATGGATAATTGTGAAAAAATCATACCAACTATCACTGAGATTGACAATAATTAGTATTGTAAGAGATGTCCTCTCAATTATATATTTTGCTTTGATGTTCCTACGAATTTGGATTACTGATAGTTTTTTCTTATAAATTGTCTTGTAAATTCAAAGATTGTTGTTGGAATTGCATTGTTGTTATTGGGAAAAATAGTTGATGGAGTTGAGTTGATTGTAACTTTTCTTTTTCCCGTGATGCCAATGTATTAAATGAAATCCATATAAATGAGTATCATAAGCCTTAGGTATCACTAAAATTGTCACAGTGGTTGAGTGCAACCATCACATGCCTTATGGTTCAAAGCTCCTTTAGATGGTAAAACATATTGGTTCTTCTTCCTTTAAAAGACTTGCTATGGGGCAAGATACGAGAAGGATAATTGATATTAACAACTATAGTCACTAATTGCAAAGAAATAGATTATGTGCAACATTATATTGGTATATGCTACTAGATTCAATATATTGCATTTGATCATAAAGAAAAGGAAGAGGTGAGTGACCGTGAATAGAGGGAAATGTTGTAAGTATGTTTTGTCATTGATGTCAACATATCTTTGTTGTTGCATTGATGTCAACCTATGGAGATGCTTTGATTGGTTGCATTATGTTGTCATTAGTAGTATTACTGATGTCAACCTCTAGTGTTGCTTTGATGAGCATATGTTTGTGGATGTTCAACCTCTTATGTAATGTCCCCTTCTCAACACTAGCCCTTTTTTAGACTGTTAGCCTATTTCAGAGGCCCTAGGCTAGTCAGAGGAAGAATTAGGGTTTCCTATTTTCTAAGAGGTATCTTTCTGAGTTTTCAAGGGATGGTTGCAGGAATTTGCTAGTATGTTTTCTAGGTCCTTTTGGGTTTTTCAGGGAGCTTCAAAGGGGTATCACAAGCATTTTCATCAGTGACTATTTCTAGACTTACTATTTTTAGTAAGTTATGATGACTACTCAGAATGTGCTCAAATGATGTTTGGAGTCACTTACTATTTTTAGTAGGATGCTATTTTTAGTAAGTGTTTTTTTTGGCAGTGTGGCTTGGCAGCAGTTCAACACTTGGCTTCTATTTCTAGTAGTGAGGCAGTTCAATTTTGACTATGGCTTCTCCAATGTTCTTAGAGTTCAAAAAAGGAAAGGTTTAATAACTTAAGTTATGTTATATTTTAATGTTGCTTTTTGGACCCCCACACCTATGCAACATAACTTAAGTTGCTTTTAAAAAGGTAGACTCTTGAGTTGGATGCCCTTTTGGAGACTTTGCAAAATTTAAATGATTTATATGCCAAGGTGAAAGTGGACACCATAGTTGACATGATAAAGAGTTTTTAATAAATAATATATATTCCTCAATTGGGTGTCCATTTTTGGAGGGAAAAGAGTTTTGAATTTTTGGGTTTGGAGCTTATAAATATGCCTCTCCTCCTCTCTTTTTGATCACCCAATTTTATCATAACGAAGTGTTTCCGAAATTAGTTTAGACTCTTGCTTCGAGGTTGATACACCTCCTAGTTCTTCTTCAGTTTTGAGTTTGCAAGATAACTCCTAGCTGAATAGTGGGTGCTTCTTCATTCAAAGGTTGCAGATTGAGCTTCATTGGTGATGGCTTCTTTCATGCTTTTAGTTTGTGTGGGTTTTGATTTTTTTTTATATTTTGGTGTGGGTGTGAGTTAGATTATCAGTTTGATATCATTTTGGAGTATTTTTATTAGTTTCCTAGTTGTTGGTTTGTGAAGGGTTGAAGCAAATTTATGCTCACACTAATATGAGAAGTTGATATAATTTTATGGGAATTGGCTTATTGCTTTCCTCTCTCTTGGGTGCCCCTTTTCCCTAAGATTTCATAATTTTTGGCAGAGGATTCCAAGGATTTTTGTTGTTGGCCGCCCTTCTTGGGGGTTGTACTTCTTTCGCTATTGGTGCACTGGTTTACATGCCAGACATTTGCAAACCTTTTGGTGGTGGCTTGCTACTTGATATTGGATGCCTAGCTCTTTAGCATCATTTGAAACAATTTTGAGGTGATTCAAAGGTGAGGTTGAAGTGATATGTGCATTTGAAGGTTGTTGGTTGGTGTTTGTGCATGTTGTTCTGACATATCAGATTATTGCTCCTTCATATCAGACCTGGTATTTCATTATTTTATCATACTTTCATGATGCCTAGTCATTTTTAATGTCATAGAGATGTATATATAACATTTGGGTTTCATATTGTTTGATTCTCTCATGATATACTGAATCTAACATTATATTGTAACTCTGATATAGTAGTGCTAATCAACTTTCTCATTTCAATAATTTGTATTACACTCCCACTGGATAAGTGGTTGAGTTTTTGCTTTACTTTTAGTTTCCCATTGAAAATTGGAAGTGGTTGGCTATGCCACCAAGTTATTTTCTTTACTTTACTTTCTTGTAGCCCGCTGAAAAGTGGAAGTGGTTGGCTTTGTCGCCAAGTATTTACATTTTCTTTATTGGATGGCTTGCCATCAACAACTCTTGTAATTCCAACATAATTCATATTGTAATCAAATTTCCTTACACCATATGTTATCACCTTTCCCATTCCAAGATTTGGGTAATCAAAAAGCGAAGGGTTACTTACAGTTTGCTTATCTTTCCTTGGGATAATGCTAAAGGGTGAAGTTTGTGTGAAAAAATTGGGAAAAAACTAAGGGGGTATATTTTAGTGGTATCATAGTTGGTCATCCTGCCATCCTGTGCTTTTAGTGCTTACAGTTGACAAAAGATTTCTATCAGTGATAGAGAATCTAGATATTACAACAAAGAGTAGAAGAGACAACAGTTTTAGACCCCATCAGTTCCCGTTGAGGATACTTTTTTAAAGGTTCTCAGAAATCGAGATATAGTAGTTGAGAAAATGATAGATAAGCATAAGGGACCAACCTGCGAGGAAAGTGCAGAAGCTAGAATTGGGAGGAATTTTGACACCATGTTGCACATGATGTCCTAGTTGCTTGCCAAGATGAACCAAAACGTAACTCGTGTGCAACAAAACCAAGATTCTGAAACTAGTGCCTCTAATGTGAATGCAAATGGGAGGCCTATTGGCCAACATGTTGTGGTGATGAGAGGATCAACCCCTAGACCGAGTCTTCTACCTACCTTTACTCAAAGGGAGGAACCACCTATTGACCCATAAGTACCAATGCCTAATGAAGTAAGGAGTAGCTACATGGAATATGCTTCCCTTCCTATAGAGATTCATGAGATTTTGTCCTTAGATCAATACATGAACTAAAATATGAGGAGAGGAGGTAGAAGGATTGAGAATCGTGCTCCTATGCCACCAAGGGATTTCCAACAAGCTCTTGGGAAGGTCACCTTGGCTCATTTCAATGGAAGTGATAAGTTTTCAACAAGATCATGGGTCAAGAAGCTTGACAACTACCTCTCATTAAGACCAATGCCAAAAGTATGGGTTATTTCTTGGAATATGTGGCACATACGAATGTTTCATTTGAACCTAAAAGGTTGTGTGAGGTCCTCTACAATAACTTCTCTCACTTTTTCAAGACTCCAATCTAAGTGCAAAACATTCCAAGCCACACTATGCCGACACATTCTCTTAAGTGCCCTAAGTGAAAAAAATTACCAAACTTTGATATGTTGTTTCTTAAAATTTGTGGCATATACATACATTTTGTTTGAGCCTACAAGGTCATGTGATATCCCTCTACAATGACCTCTCTCACTTTTTCAAGAATCCAATCCAATTGCTCATGGCAACAATTTTTCTGGTGTTGCCAAAACTGTCAAATGCATTCAATAAAAAGTTGCAATGTTGCATAACTTTCATTCTATTCATTATGGGCCCAAACCGTCATATCCAAAATATCTGGGTGGGAAGGTTTATGTTAGACATTCTCCTATTTCACTGCTCAACTCACTTGAACATTCCAAGCCACTCTATATAGTGCATTCTCTTAAATGCCCTAAGTGCAAAAAACTGCCAAATTTTGATAGGTTGTTTCTTGGAATCCTTAGTACACAATTTTTTCTATTTGAACCTAAAAGGTCATGTGAGTTCCCTCTACAATACCCTCTCCCACTTTTTCAAGAATCCAATCTAATTGCTCATGGTGGCAAGTTTTTAAATGTTGCAAAAAGTGTCAATTTTGTTAAATGAAAAGTTGCAATATTGCATAACTTTTGTTCTATTCATCATGGGACTGAACCATCAATGCCAACATGTCTGATTAGGTGATTTTATACTAGGAATGCTCCTATTTCATTCCTCAACTCTCTTGAATGTTCCAAGTCACACTATACCGACACATTCTCTTAAGTGCCCTAAGTGTAAAAAACTATCAAAATTTGATGGGTTGTTTATTAGAATCTATGGCACATACAAAAATTTTGTCTAAACCTACAAGGTCATTTGAGGTCCCTCTACAATAACCTCTCACTTTTTCAATACTCCAATCCAATTGTTCGTGGCAACAATATTTTGGTGTTTCCAAAACCATCAAATGCATTCAATGAAAAGTTGTAATGTTGCATAACTTTCATTCCATTCATCATGGGCCCGAACTGTCAACTCCAACACATCTAGGTGGGTGGGTTTATACTATGCATTCTCCTTTTTTCCTCCTCAACTCACTCAAATGTTTTAATCCACACTATACTGACACATTCTCTTAAGTGCCCTAAGTGTAAAAAATGTCAAACTTTAACAGGTTGTTTCTTAGAATTTGGGACACATTGAACATTTTTTCTAAACCTAAAAGGTCATGTGAGGTCCCTCTACAATAACCTCTCTCACCTTTTCAATACTCTAATCCAATTTATCGTGGTGGAAAGTTTTAAAATGTTGCAAAAAATGTCAATTTAGTTTAATGAAAAGTTGCAATATTGCATAAATTTCATTCTATTCATCATGAGGCCAAACCATAAATTCCAACACATTCAAGTGGGTGGGTTTATGCTAGGAATACTCCTATTTTGATCCCCAACTCACTCGAATGTTCTAAGCCACACTATACCAATGCATTCTTTTAAGTGCCCTAAGTGCAAAAAATTGCCAAACTTTGATGGGTTGTTTCTTGAAATATGTGGCACATACAAACATTCCATCTAAACCTATAAGGTCACATGAGGTCCCTCTATAATAAACTCTCACTTTTTCAATACTCCAATCCAGATTATTCGAGGCAACCATTTTTTTGGTGTTGCCAAAATCGTCAAATGAATTCAATGAATAGTTGCAATGTTGCATAACTTTAATTCCATTCATTGTGGGCCCAAATCTTCAGCTCCAAAACATCCAAGTGGGCGGTTTTATGCTAGGAATTCTCTTATTTTACTTGCCAACTCACCTGAACATCTCAAACCACATTATACTGATGCATTCTCTTAAGTGCCTTAAGTGTAAAAAAATGCCAAAATTTGATGGATTGTTTGTTGGAATCCATGGCACATACGCACATTCCATCTAAATCTCAAAGGTCACATGAGTTTCCTCTACAATAACCTCTCTCACTTTTTCAAGACTCCAATCCAATTGCTCATGGTGGCAAGTTTTGAAATGTTGCAAAAAGTGTCAATTTTGTTCAATGAAAAGTTGCAATATTGCATAACTTTCATTATATTCATTATGGGGAAAAATCATCAATGTCGATGCATCTAAGTGGGTGGGTTTATGATACAAATTCTCTTGTTTCACTCCCTAACTCACACGAGCGTTCCAAGCCACACTATACCATCGCATCCTCTTAAGTGCTCTAAGTGCAAAAAATTACCAAACTTTGATAGGTTATTTCTTGGAATTCGTGGCACATGTAAATGTTCTATCTGAACCTAAAAGGTCATGTGAGGTCTCTCTACAATAACCTCTCTCAAATTTTCAAGAATCCAATCCAATTTCTCGTGGTGGCAAGTTTTCAAATGTCGCAAAAAGTGTCAATTTTGTTTAATAAAAAGTTACAATATTGCATAACTTTCATTCTATTCATCATGGTGCTAATCTGCCAATTCCAACGTATCTGAGTGGGTGGGTTTATGCTATTAATGCTCCTATTTTGGTCCCCAATTTTCTCGAAGATTGCAAGCCACACTATATTGGTGCATTCTCTTAAGTGCCTTAAGTGCAAAAAATTATCAAACTTTGATGGGTTGTTTCTTCAAATTCATGGCACATACAAATATTCTGTCAAAACCTACAAGATCATGTGAGGTCCCTCTACAATAACCTCTCTCAATTTTTTAAGACCCTAATCCAATTGATTATGGTAGTAATTTTTTTGGTGTTGCCAACTGTCAAATGCATTCAATGAAAAGTTGCAATGTTGTATAACTTTAATTTCATTCATCGTGGGCCCAAACCATTAGCTCCAACACATCTAGGTGGATGGGTTTATTCTAGGCATGCTAATTTTCACTCCCCAGCTTGCTTGAACATTCCAGGCCACACTATACCAACACATTCTCTTAAGTGCCCTAAGTGCAAAAACTTTCAAACTTTGACGGGTTGTTTCTTGGAATTTTTGGCACATACAAACATTTTGTCTAAAGCTAAAAATTCATGTGAGGTCTCTCTACAATAACCTCTCTCACTTTTTTAAGACTCCAATCAAATTTCTCATGGTGGCAAGTTTTCAAATATTGCAAAAAATGTCAATTTTGTTAAATAAAAAGTTGCAATATTGTATAGCTTTCATTCTACTCATCATGGGGTCGAACCGTTAATTCCAATGTTTGCAAGTGGATAGTTTTATGCTAGTCATGCTCCTATTCTTTCCCCAACTCTCTCAAACATTCCAAGCCACACTATATTGACACATTCTCTTAAGTGCCCTAAGTACAAAAATTTTCCAAACATTGACAAGTTGTTGCTTAGAATCCATGGCACATACAAACTTTTCATCTAAACCTACAAGTTCACGTGAGGTACCTCTACAATAACCTATCTCACTTTTTTAAGACTCCAACCCAGTTGCTCGTGACAATAATTTTTTCGGTGTTGCCAAAACCATCAAATGCATTTAATGAAGAGTTGCAATGTTGTATAACTTTCATTCCATTAATCGTGGGCTTGAACCATCAAATCCAATGCATCTGGGTGGGAAAGTTTATGCTATGCACCCTCTTGTTTTTCTCCCCAAATTTCCTAAACATTCCAAGCCACACTATATCGACACATTCTCTTAAGTGCCCTAAGTGCAAAAACCTATCAAACTTTGATGGGTTGTTTCTTGAAATCCTTGACACATACAAAGTTTTTATCTAAACCTACAAGGTCACGTGAGGTCCCTCTACAATAAATTCTCTCATGGCAACTATAGCATCATAAATTATCATCCATGACAATTTTCACACTATGTTTTGCTCCCCCTTAAATGCATGGACCTAATTGAACACTTAATAACCTAAATTATTCATTCTACAACCTATTTTAAACATTTACTAACTATTTGCAAGCATAAAACAAATGATCTCATTTAATACTTTTCCCCTAAATCCTTAAACTCCAAAAAATAAGCCCTAGACACTTGTGCCTATGTCCCCCTATTTTGGCTCCAAATTCAAATATGTTAGTGTCGACATTTGATTATTTGAAATTCAAATATTTAAAGTCGGTTGTCAAGATTTTTTCTTTGGAAATTAGAATAATTACAAATAAATACCTTGTTATTGCATTCTTTGAAAACTAAGTGAAATTATATAGCATTAAGTGAGCATTAAGAGAAATAATTATCATCAAGAGCATTATCAAGCTAGTCAAGAGTAGTCGTTAGAGTCCATTTATTACAACAATTCAAGATCCAAGGATCATGTCAAAATGTATGTGAGTGTGTTCATGTTTATATTTTCATATTGAACTTATGAAGACTAATCCTTGTAGGTCTCCAAGCAATTCAAGCAAGCAAGACCCAAGCCTTAAGGAGATGTGTATGAATTTAGTCCTTCAAGGAGCTATTAAAGAGTGGTAATTTGCAGCACTTTGTGGATTCATCATTCATTTCTATCATTTATTTATATATCATTGACATTGCCACTATGGAAATGGAAACGCTAACACGAGGTTTGACCAAGGCAAGCCCCTAAATGACACAACCTTCCTTCTCTCTTTGAATATGCAGGTTTCAAGCCTAAAGAGGAATGAAGGAATCTTGAATATCAATTATTCATTATTACAATTGAAACCCTACACCTTGACAACTCATAGAAACTCATTTACAAAATTAACTGATTGTGATCCAACAGTGCAACAAGTAGGAAATGAAAGCTCTAATACAACACCAGAGGACTACGAAAATATATCTCAATTAGCCCTACAAAGATAGTGGTGCCATGGGCACCTATGTCCTACATTTTCAACTCTAAATTGATATCACAGGTGCATAATGTCTTACTCTGTCCATTTTGTAGTCTATTTCTATCTATGATTTCTCAGATTTATTATATTTACATCAAAATAGTAATTTGCATCATTAAGTCAATTGGATCATTGCATTTCATCCTTAGATCACCTTCAAATTTGGTCAAGGGTTGATTGACTTACCTATTAGGTTGTAATTCAATCATATATCTTGTCCAAATCCACTCAAACCCCCATCACACATCACATTTCATACACATTTCAAATAAAATTAGGGAAAGGTGTCCAAACCCTAAAGTGAAAGCTCTAAGGTTTCTCTTTCCCTCTGTTTCAACAATATTTTTTTTGGTGTTGCAAAAACCATCAAATGCATTTAATGGAAAGTTTTAATGTTGAATAAATTTTGTTCCATTAGTTGTAGGCCTGAATCGTCAAATCCAACACATCTAGGTGGGCGGTTTTATACTAGTAATGCTCCTATTTTTCTCCCCAACTCCCTCGAATGTTCCAAGCCACACTATACAAACACATTTTCTTAAGTGCCCTAAGTGCAAAAAACTATCAAACTTTGATGAGTTGTTTCTTGGAATCTTTAGCACATATGAAGGTTTTGTCCGAACCTACAAGGTCGTGTGAGGTCCCTCTACAATAACCTTTCTCACCTTTTCAATACTCTTATCCAATTTCTCGTAGTAGCAATTATTTTGGTGTTGCAAAAATTGTCAAATGCATTCAATGAAAAGTTGCAATGTTGCATAATTTGTTCCATTCATAATGGGACAAAACCATTAGCTCCAACACATTTGAGTGGGAAGGTTTATGCTAGGAATGCTCATGTTTCACTCCCCAACTTGCCCAAACGTTCCAAACCACACTATACCAGGGTCACGTGATATACAAAAATTGAGTCATAAAAATAAACAAAATTTTAGCTATACATAGATACAAACCAACTAACAAAATGTACAAAAGTTATGCATTTACAATCAATTAGTAGAATAATGGTATTTTATATATACAAAATTTTAGTTGTACATAGATACAAATCAGGTGACAATATTTACAAAAAAAATTGCATTTCCAACATCTGGTAGAATATTGGTTGTTTATATATACAAAATTTTAGTTGTACATAGATACAAATCAACCAACAATATTTACAAAAAAAAACGTGTTTCCAACATTTGGTTGAATCTTGGTCATTTATATATACAAAATTTCAGTTGTACATAGATATAAATTGACTGATGATATTTACAAAAAAAATCACATTTCCAATAATTCGTATAATGAATAGAGGATATGTCAATCAACCAATGATATATACAAAAATTTCAAAATTATTATACCCTTTCATAGAATCAATTTGATTCAATGCTCCAACATAATGAATACTTGCAACTGGCCCAAATTCAATCTACTAAACCTTGCAAATCAACTCTAACCCTTATAGTGTCAAGTATTCCCTCATGGTCAACTTCATGAACTTTCCATAAATTCTTATTAAGTGGTCTACCATGATATTTAATCAATTGAATATTTGTTGCAACATCAAGGTTAGAGTAATGAAGAATTTGTCTGTGTGTCAAAGTCATTGAACAACCAAACATTGATTTCTTAATAGGGTACCTTATAAGCCATGTTCCCATGTCAATAATAGACTCTATTGAATACTCAATACCCTTTCCATCAATGATTGTGGTAGTCACTTTTTTTCCCCTCTATACAACGACAAAAAAAAATGTTCCTTCTTCATTATTCTCATCAGTAGTAGTTGCATACACATGACTTGCATTTTATTGAATGAATAAATTAATTCTAGAAACCATGTAAAATATAATAAAATGAGTTAAAATTTTGATTTCAACTAATTAATAAATTACAATACCTAGTTTCCCTAGGTTAGATACATGGTCAAAGTCCATTGATACTTCCATTTGATTCAATTATAGTTCTTGTGGAACTTGATATGTGTCAATGGGAACTAAATGTCTATAAGACCATTCATCAACCCACTCTTTGACTCACAATCTTCCCATACAAAATCCATACATGAAGAAAAAAAACATGCAATCTCTCTTGTATAAATAATTAGTGAACCTGTATTTGAACTTCTAAATAAGTGCAACTCACTCGATCTTGTCACTCCACAACAATATTGGTAGTTTACAATATTATATACATTTACCAACCAAAAATATCAACCGTAGACTTACCTTGATTACCCGGTCCCATTGTGGAGTTACACCATTGCACAAGTATTGAGTTGCATCAATCAACTTGGCACCACCTTGGTACTTCAACTCTTCTCTAGCTAAGGGTCTTTTTACACATGCTTTGACACCATCATGCTCTCCCTTTCCATGTCTAGCCTCAATGAAATTCCAAAAATGTTGAACACCACTCGTCACATGCATCCTAGTCAACCAATAGAACATCCTTGAATTCTTAAATTGTGACATGCAATTATTTGACCATATGATGTGTTGATTGTATCTAATATTTATTTCCCTTAAATTATCATAGAAAATTTGAAAGAAGCCTTGCACAAACTCTATGGAATGAGTTCAATCATCGTTGATGTAGAAGTGATACTCTATTAATATCTTTTTGACTTTCTATGTGCTATCATGTGCATGCATAAATGCTATGTGTACAAAAATAGTAACTTGAATAGAGTTGTAATATTAAGATTGCACTTCATTTTGTGGTTGTAATGTATAATTCTTAGCAAAATATATAGAAATAATGGTACCAAGAGGAAATGTATCCTTACATAACTTGCATTGCCCATCCAACCATCAAGCTCTATGTGTATGCATTGTGTACTCATAAACTATTTTTTATTGAAAAATCCTCATAAATTTTTAGCTAGAAAAATATCTGTATTCACTAACTCACATCTTAAATATTTTCCATCTTTAACCCCATATGTCACTAACTTGTATTTTCCAAAAGTAACTATTTTTTTTCCAATTTCATGTGTTCTCTCTAAATGTACACATTTTTGCAAATTTTGTAAACCATCACAAGTAACACATGATCCTTTCAAACACAAATTCTTATAAAAAAATTGACCATCATCTCTTTTACATAATACACTTGAAATAAAATCTCTTGATGATTTAGGAGGAACTTCTATACCACATTCCTGCAAAACATCATTAGTATGCAAAGTAACACATATATGACGATAAATATCATAATACATGGAAAATTCAATATGCATCCTATGGCAACATGCAATGCATGCATGATTTATCTCAACATAAAAAACCTTTGACTAATTCTTACTTGAGGATAACTTTGAATAAACTTTTCATAAAATTGTGTTTTAGTCTTATCCAAAAGTGTTTAGGATGTGGTTCACAATTTTGAGATCATATTCTCCTTCTAACAACATCTCTTTGATTGGGTGAAACTCTTGTGTTATCTTGCCAAAAAATCATGAGGGCACGGCCCAAGACCGAAAATAACCCACAAACAAGAGAGATAATTTTATTATTCAGAAAATGGAGCTTTTACATGCAAAGGATCTCAAATCCCCAAGTTCTACAACACATGCAAGTTCACGGTGAACTGAGAATAACCCTTTCACGCGAGCTTGTCCCCAAAGTTGCCCAAAAATTAGAAACCAGCCCATAAATAGAGCTCCTCATTAGTTTGGAGCCAAAACAACATTCAAATTTGAGTTTGGTAGGTTTGGCGCCAAATTTACAACATGAAGTTCAAATTTCAAAAGAGCATTTGCAATTGTATCTTCTAGAAAGTGCGCCAACTTCCGGGGCCATAACTTTTGATCCGGGACTTTGATTCGCGAACCGTTTGAACCGTTGGAAAGGTCTCGAAGTCAAGAATGCTCTGAAATTAGCTATGCTAATTTTGGAAGTTTAGGGCTGTTCGGAAATCTAAGTGCCTCAAATCTAACTTGAAGATTTTCAAGTGCAAATATGGGAAACTAAAACTGCAATATCTTTCAACCCAGGAATAGAAAATAAAAACCGTAAATTAGGAATTTCATTATGATGAAAAGGGTATCCAAAAATGTAAAAACATCTAAAAACTGAGAAACTTGAAATTTAACTATTTTTGGGTGATGCAAGATTGCCCTTACACCACTGGATGCTCTGCATCAAAATCAATTAATGCTCTTAATGCATCAACAACAACCTTGTCATTGCATGGAATTCTACCCAAGAATTCCCATAGAGAATTACTATTAGGATCCTCAATTATTTCATGTGTCTCTGAATGGAATTTAATAGTGTTCTTCCATATTTCTAGTGACCTACTTATTTTGGTGATCAAACGACATTTTTTCATTTCATTGCTTATTATAGTTGATGTAAGAACACGTCGGGTAATGTTGCTATCTTTAGTGCGCGAGGTTGAACCTATTGATTGATACACACTAATTAGATTTCTTACAATAGTTTTTTCACCATTGGTATTTGATGATCATGTAGCAACCTCAATGTTCTACCCATTGATTTTCACCATGTTTTACCCACATGTAAATAAATTATGCTTGCAGAATATAGCAATTAATTTTTTCTTTCATAATTAAATAATAATATGCACATTTGGAATAAACCCATTCAAAACTCCCACTAAATTTCCATAATAAAATATGCATATTCAAAATTAACCCCATTTCAAATTGCCATTACATTTTCATAAAGTGCATTACATAATTTCCAAGTAATGGTTATCAATTACATACTCCCATGTAATGATAACATTTTTCCAATTTACAATTTCTCAATAAGAATAGAGATACATGTTTGCATACATAGCTTCCACAAGCTTAATAGATTAGATTTACAAATGGTCCAGATGTCCCTACTTGGGCATATATCCTTGATGTCCCCATCATTGGTGCATACATTCTAGATGTCCCCATCACTGGTGAATACCTTCTAGTTGCCCCAATACTGGCATGTAGATCCTCAAATCCTGGCCACCAATTGTATGAGGGAGAGCATCACTTAGGCACTTTTTCACCAACCACAGACTTACTGCAATCCCCCACACATCGACCTAATTGGTAAGATGGCCCTACCCTTTAATGAAGAGATTAGTATGATAACCCCATAATCCTAGCCTTCCTGAGCATAGTGTTATGTCCTACATATCCAGAGCTACCATACCTTGGTTTCCCTACCTAGAATGCAATCATGGATCACAATAAATTGACAGTGTAAATAGTGGCACCTTACACTACTTTGGCCAAAGAATTCAACACCCAATACTTTGAGTGAGAGTCATCTGTCCACCCACCCTTTAGCTCAATTTTTTATTGACCATAAACATAACACACATTCAATCTAAGGTAATAACATAACAAAATGTTCAACAAGGTTATTCCCTTAATCACAAATTACTCCAATCCTTAGAATATCCAAGTCCATAACAAAATGATTATCTAGGTTACACCCTTTCCCATGGATTTCTCTAACCCTAGGTATAACCACACTAATCATTTACACATACTAGTGTCTAGCTAGGTTACTCCCTTTCCCATGAATTACCTAACCCTAGGAATAAACTAATTAACCACCCTAGGTAATCATAACATCATAACATTAAATGACTCCTATTTCAATAATTATGACCACAATGTTAAGTGTCTTCTTTTCAGAAGTATTATCTCATCAATAAATGACCTCAATCAAAGGTATAATCTAATCAATAAAGGACTCCATTCAAGAGTAAAACCTTCTCAATAAATAACTCAATCAAATATATAATAAATAATCAAATGACCAATTAGATCATATAGGTTAAGCCCAACCTATTTGCTTCATTTAATAATCAAGTAAACAACCCATCCAAATAGGTTATTCCCAACCTAGGGTTTCAATCAAAAGTGACGTAACAATCAAGTGATCATAAACAAATCATAAAACCTCTCTTTCAATATACCTCAAACGTTCTCATGTTTACAATGTTCACTACACTTGCATATAAATTGGAGGACATTAGCCTGAGAAGAGTTTGTGCTTCTGAACTTACAAGTCCTCTTCTCTATACGGCTTTGGGTTGCTGGAATGTGAGTCCTCATCTATAATTTTGTAAATAGGAATTGACTCCTGATCAGGTATATGATTATAGCATAATCAAAAAATACATTTCCCAACCCTATTGTTGAATATTGATATAACAATCAAATATACACCCTATCCCTAGGGAAAAGACTATCTTCCTTCCTCAAGGAGATATGAGTAATCCATCAAGTATAGACTATCATCATGGTTTGCATAATATTACAACCTATCAATGATGACATTTCTATTATACCATCATTGTCGTTGTGTTACTAACCTCCTTATTCACAAAGATTTACCTAGCATCATAAGCTAACAAATCAAGATAGCAACATATTTCACATCTCACTTTTCAAGCCTTATCCATATAAACTTAACGAACTAAGTATAGTTCTAATAGAATTTCGGTCATACATATTTCAACATAATATAATTTATTCCCAAACAAGAAGGTTCCACTAATTTGAGACTCAATCAATCTAATCACACAAGAATATTCCATACTAGGAATTAACAAGCATATCATGCATTCAAAGAGCAATCTTTCTAAGCATAGGCGTTGTTTCAAATAACCTTTCAAACATAAACAATAGAGGAATTTAGAAATCAGCATGCTTGGATATTAAGTTCCAACTAATAATGTCGCTTTCCAAACTTAGCCTTCACCATCACAAATGATACTTCTCCAAAATCTGGCCTCTTACCAATTCTCTCAACAATATAATTGCAAAATAACAAAGTAACTCACCAACTCTCAAGCTCTCTAATTCACTTGCACAAAAAATAAAACAAAATAGCAATGGAGAAATCAAAATGAGAAGTGTAACAAATGATAGAGAGAGCACCTCTATATATACTAAAACTTGAGCTTCCAAAGGCTACAAACGAGCTAGCAATTCTACCACCTTCCTACTCACATGCAATGACTCAACTAATTAACCTACAAATTTGCAATGTTCACATAATAGTCCTCACATTTCTAATGGCTAAGTCGACTTGTTTCAAGAGACAACATGACTCTTTTACTAAGTCAAGGGACAACAATGCCTTTCAGTAGGTTTCCTACTTGGTTTGCAAGTTGACTACCCTCTTACATTGCTGCCAACTTTACATTGATTAGGTTTATGCATATCTAAAGGTTTACGACTTCTTATTCTCTTCCACATGCTACAGGTTTAGCACCACATTTTCATGTTTTAGCGCCCCTAAGAATAGCGCAGTCAATGACTTATTCCACTCGTTCAAACTTGCATTCATTCTCTTTGCCAACGTATAAACTCCATGCATTTTATCATGCACGAGTATTTGACTTAGTCTAAGTTTGTTTCATGCGTAGATTATAAGCTTAGCAATGCATTTACATATTAGGCAATGCTATATGTGTATATAAGCATTATTCAAATTGCTTTATTCATATTAACTTCAGCGCTTTATATTCCCCTTGTCATGCCATATGCCAATCATTAAACTTTAGGTATTTCAATATTATGAAATTTGCATTCATTACTTGCAACGTTTAAACCATATTCCATTAACTTGAACACAACATACACTTGTTTTATTGTTGGCTCTAATTGTGTGAACCCTTTTCCTAGTACCTGCAAAACAACATGAGTAAACAAGTTAAACAAGGAATTGCAAGCTAAAACAAGGATCCCCCATGAAATCCATTTGCAACATTCAAATTAGGAAGAAAATAGTGAAGAACACAATGAAAATGACAAAACAAAGATTAAACCCTAATTAGAAAAGAAAACACATGATCCCATGGGGGAATTGGTGCCAATTTGATATGAAAATTGGCCCTTTCCCAATCCCTAAGATGCAAGCTTGAGATGTTGAAGATGATTGATTCACTTTGATGGTAGAAGATGAGAGCTCCAAGCCAAAATCTACAAAACCTAGCTAAGAACTCAAGAATGATTGATGAAATTTGATGGATATTTGGGCATGGTAACTTTTCATAAATTGTGGATGATGAAATGAGGACATGAGAATTTTATTTATAGAATTCCAAGATGGATGAATGCCCAAATTTGAGCAATGTGGGACTAACATTCATCCAATGGCATGATGCCACTTGTCAAGCTATGAATGGATGGAGGATGTGCAAGATTTGGGGTTTGTGCCAATAAATGCATAATTTTGAATTTCAAATTTGTTGAAATGACATGCAAGAGGGAAGGGAAAATGCAATAAATGCCACTTGGCTCAAGGCAAAGGACATGTAAGATAAATTTGTTGGTGTAATTAACTATTTAATTACATCTTCAAAAGTTTACTTAGGCTTTTATTTAAGTGCTAGGTTGTATTTTCTTATTCTTATCTAATTGAGCTATCTTTTAGCTCAAGTTAGGTTTAGGGTTGTGCATGCTTGCTTTTATAAGCAAGCCTCATCTTGTACATTTGAATCAATTCAATCATTAATCAATCTTGCATTTGATATAGCAAGCATTCTCGCCATTATCTCTCTCTTATGGAAGTATTTTGGTCTGGCAACTGATTCCTGGTTTCTAACATGGTATCAGAGCCTCCAGGGTTGCAGACTCCTTCCCGGATCTGAGGGTTTTATTTTTGGCTTGAATATTTTTGTTGGGTGCAGATTGGGGTTTTGATAACCTCATGATTGAGATCAGAAGGCTCCACAGATGAATTTTGACTGTAAATTTGTCTATTTTGGGTAAAGTTATTTTTGAGGCAAAAAATTTTTGCTGGAACAACGCCTTGCGGTACAATTTTCTCATTTTCACAAAATAATATTTTTCAAAATATTTTCTGCGATCTGACTATTTGATTTATATTTGGGGAAAATATTTGTATATCGGGCAAATTTGTATGCAGGCAATATTTATAAAATATTTTATTGGGGCAAATTTATTCCAGCGACATTTGCAGAATATTTTGCCTACTTGTTGTCCTGTCACCTGTCATTGTCATCGCAGGATTTGAATGAAATTACCGACGGGATTTTGTGAGTGGTCGGTATCTATTATTCACCGGCGGGCTGTGGCCATCATATCGTCCAAACTTGCCTCTGTCAAATCACCGTACGTGCATCCTATTTGATCAAAGTCCTGCGTCTTTTTGCATTGTACTCCGGTCTAATATGTCAGTCAACTTGTGGTTAGCACTGTGTACAAGTTCCTTTGGTTGTGGGTTGGTTTGTACATCAGACTCCAATGTGGGTTTCCATCGGCTGTCAACATACCGACATATTCTTTCGAGATCCTTGATCCAGCGATCACTGCTAGTCCTATCGACATTCTGCAATATCCACAGGTACGATCTCCTTTCATCGGCTTTCACAATGCCTAGTCACAACCATTGGTGCATTCATCCGGAGTTGTCCTTCCGTCATCGACAGTCTTCATTCCGCCGGTTCATTTTTCTCGATGCCCGCAGGGTTATTTCCCCAAGCCAATAGTCAAGGTGTCATCACATTTTGGATTATTGTTCATTGGCATCATCTCCAAACTGCTGGTGTATGGGTACGCCGAGTTAGAGTATCTGTAGATCCATTCTCCGGTCAGATCTCCATCGACATCATATTTGGCGGATGGTACTTTGCATGATTTTAAAAGCTTTGTTGAGAGGGAAAGTTCTTTTTTCGTGATTTGCATGACATCTATTTTTCCTAATTTTGGTTAGTTTTTTTTTTTTTAAAAGAGGGCAATATTTTTTTGTAAAAAATGCTTTCTATTTTTAAAAAAAAACTGACGGTTTTTTGGAGATTTAAAAAAGTTTTCTATAAAACTTATTTATTTCCAAAAAGAGGAAGAAGCCAACAGTGAGTCAGCCCCAAGATATTTTGCAAAGATTTTTTCATCTCCAAAGCTACGACAAAGGAGTTGCTTTCTGAATTTGTGCAGGAATTTATTTTTCTTCCCTCATCATGGATTTTCCAAAAGTTGTACTTTTAACTCCATTTAATTATTATGAGTGGAAATCTCAGATGGAGTTGCTACTGTTAAAGTTGAAGCTGCAACGAATTACTTTTGGTCAAGATCTAGAACCCCAAGGAGCAAAAGAGAAAAGAAAATGGTTTGATAGAAGGGATGAAGCTCTTGGTAATCTTCTTCTGTCCATTTCTCCAATCTTAGATATCATGTTGAGTCTTGCACACATCCTCATGAAGTTTGGACTACTTTAGAGAGCCTCTTTGGTAAGCCAGACAAGCTAAGGAAATTTAAGTTGGAAAATGAACTGATGGGTCTTAATCCTTCAGATTTTGACAATATTCAAGACTTTTTCTCTAAGCTCAACTCTCTCATATTGCAGTTATCAAAATGTGGGGTTGTTAAAGAGGATGAACAAATGATACTTTCTATTCTTGCTAAGCTTGGTTCTTCATATTCTGTGTTTGTTTCTACTTTCTATGCTACAATGGATGCTCTTGGTGATACATATAAAATGCCTTCTCTTGATGAATTTGTTGCACAACTCACAAGGGAACAAGCAAAGTTGATGCACATGGGTACATTGAAGTCTTCAACATCTCAAGCTCTTATTGCGAATGATACAAAGGCTTCAAGTGGAAAAGGAAAGAAGCACAAAAAGGAAACCAAGTCAAATGAGCAAGGTAAAGATTCTCCTTCACATGGCACTCCTAAGTCCTCATCCTCTTCAAAAGAGGAATCATCAAAAAAGAAGAAGTCCAAATGTGCATATTGCAAAAGGTTAGGACATGATGAGCATAGATGTTATAATAAGAAGATTGATGAACTCACACACCTTCTTCAAAAGAATAACATTCAACTGCCCTCATCAGTGTCTTCTACTTCTTCTTCACCATCACAATTCGGTAGCCCCATCATCATCACAGTCAGAGAACACAACATCCACTTCTGGGCTACATAATATGAAAGGGCATGCACTCTTGGCCTCTACAGGTCCTAATTCTCAAGGATGGCTTCTTGATTCAGGGGCATCTCATCATATGGCATCTTCAAAGGAAATGTTCTCTTCTTTTGAGCCTTGTAATTCACCTCACATTCTGATGGGTAACAATACATTCATGAAGGTAAGTGGGAAGGGTTCTATTGATATTGGGGAAGGGAATTTCAATGATGTGCTTTGTGTTCCTTCTTTGACCACTAATCTCCTTTCTATTTATCAAATTACTCATGGGGGTCAAGGTAAAACAGTTGAGTTCACTCCTGATAGGGTGTATATAAGGGACTTGGAGACTAGGGATATTGTTGCAATCGGGATGGTTGATCATTCATCTTGAGTATATTCTTTTTCACATTTTTCTTCAGAAGCTGATAATGTTCCTTTGACTACATCACACACTCCATTGAGTGTGACCCATATTAGTGAGGAGAAGTTTGGTCATCTACACCTTGGTATTTTAGAGACCTGTGCTGAGCTTCCTACACCTCCACCTCCTGCTTCTTCAGCCATTGTTGCTTCTGTTCAGTAGGATAATCATAGTTTTTTAGATCTTGCTTTGTGGGATGATTATTTGACAGGATTTCTAACTTGTTCCTAGAGTCTCATACTATAGATTTGGAGGACACACTTGAGGGGATTTCTCTCCTCTTTGATGACAGTTTCAGCACAACTGTTACACCATCTTCTTTGTCTTTGGAGATTGATATTCACGAGTCTCCTCCATCACTTGATTTGTCATGTTTCTTGGTTGAGTTTGACCATGATTATGATGTGGCTCATTCAAGCTTGGAGGCTCCTACTCAGTTTTCAAAGGCATACATGTTGAGTGTTCATTCTTCCTCCTTTCAGTTGGATATGGAGTGGCTTCTTCATCAGCTTATGGATTTGTTTCTTCCTAAGGGGAGATGTGTTGCTTGCAAACATTGGGTCATCTTTTGTTTTCAGGCATTTTTCATTGGCTTTGGAGCTTCTTCAACATGCAGAGGATATCTTATCTCATCTCTTCCCTCTTATGGGGGGGTCATTTATTGTATATTCATGATGGATGTAGTCCTTGGGGGGTATCATTGAGTCCTCCATACATCATGTTTACATTCATCATGCTTGTTTTTTTGTTTTCTCTCTTTTGGAGAGGGGTTTTCTTCCCACTAGGTTTTCCCCTTTTCTCTGCTTTATGAGAGATTGCATTTCATTTGCATCTGTAAATGGGTACCTAACATGGCCTAGTTTTCGGACCCATAGTAGTTTGCTTCATAATCTTCTCCCTAAGTTGCACTTATGGGGTGTTGGTGTAATTAACTATTTAATTACATCTTCATAAGTTTACTTAGGCTTTTATTTAAGTGCTAGGTTGTATTTTTTATCCTTATCTAATTGAGCTATCTTTAGCTCAAGTTAGGTTTAGGGTTGTGCATGCTTGCTTTTATAAGCAAGCCTCATCTTGTACATTTGTATCAATTCAATCATGAATCAATCTTGCATTTGATATAGCAAGCATTCTCGCCATTATCTCTCTCTTGTGGAAGTATTTTGGTCTGGCAACTGATTCCTGGTTTCTAACAAAATTTATTGCCTTGTTGGATGTACATGTTGACTTGGAATTTTTGAATTCAAATTGAGAGAATATTCCAAAAGATGCCTTGTGAGGAAAATAGAGATTTAATAAATGAATTAAATCTATTTTCATGTGCAACTTGCATTATCTAGAGGATGGGAAATGAGATGAGATTAAATTAATTAAGGGTTAATTAATTTAATGAGAGAGGTTAGATGATGTGACCTATTTGACTCAAATTTATGGATTTATTTAAGTCAAATAAGAAAGGAATATGACAAGAGATTAATTAAATAAGGATTTTGATTTATTTAATTAAAAGAGATGGTGTTAGATTAAATCAAATAAGGTTCTAATTTATTTAATTTAATGGATACTTTAGAGATTTAATCAAATAAATTGATTATTTAATTAAATAGGGATAATTAGATCAGATGAATTGATTTAATTAACAAAAGAGATGACTTAATTAGATAAAATGATTTATTCAATTAAGAGAGGAATATTGATGAATTTAATAGATAGAGGTTTGATTAAATGGTTAGACCGAGGGATGATTCAGGAAGAAACGATGTTAGTAAGTCAAGATCGACGACAATGTCAATCAGTATATTTTACGTGTCTACACTAATATATAACCATGCGCTTTAGGTGCATCATTTAAGCTTTGGCCTCTATAACATTTGAGGCAGCACTATAATAATGAACCGAGTTCATTATAAAGCAAGTTTATAATATAAATCAAACAATATATATTATGTATATATTATTAATATATATATTTACATATTCCTCATAATATATATATTAATATATACATATAATCATATTCACATTGTTAATAAATGCATTACTTGCTAATCAAAAACATATATATTCGAAAAGTATTACGTATATTAATATATATACATATGTATGTATTATCAAATATCTTCATATGTATATACATATATATATATATATATTAATATATACAACTATAACATTATTTAATATTTAGTAATAATAATCACATATATATCCTTCTTCCATTGATGAGTATATACACAAAATATGTACACACACACATATATATATGTCATAAAGGTACAACTAATATCCCCATGCATATTATGTGATCACATGCATGAGTTACTGTTCATACATATATACATTCAATGTATATACTTATTGACATAGATATAAATATGAAAACATTAAGAAGGACTTTCACTCGACACAAAGACTCAATCACATGCCTCAAATCAAAAAATTCACAGAACAATATCATAACCCCAATACAAAACATTCACAAACCCTGACATAAGGTTACTTGCCATTTTCTAAACTGTCTTAATCAACTAGACCAGCTAGGAAATGAGTGTGTGTATGCTCAATTAGGCTCATCAAGGTTACTAGACCAAGTTCTTCTCTTGAGTGATACTCACCCTCTCTTTTGGAGGTTTTATTCCTTCTTGCATCCAACTTAGTGCATCATAAAGGTAGTTAGCCATTCACATGAAACTCATTTGCATCCTAAATCATTTGCATTGACAAAGCATTAAAGTATACACATTGTAGTACATATTCATACATCACATTCCCATCAGTATAAAACATAATCATACCTTCAAAAGCAATGACACCTTAATGCATATTTAAATATTTAATTCTCCTATCAAACATATTAAAGACACACTTTACATTTATCATCATTTTCACTCATGAAGGTAAAAGTAACTTGGTAACTAAGAGACATGGTGTAACAGATCTTAAACTAAGGATCTTCATACTGTCTCTAAAATTAATATTTTAATCATTTCAACAAACAATTAGCACCTTCTAATTTCACTTAAGCTCTCAAAATAGTTTTCCATATTTTATTATTTATTCTTCTACAAGTGTGATTGGGAATTTTGTAAGGAATTGGTTTCAAAATATTTGTATTTGTCAATTAGATACTTTGGTCTTTTACAAATAATTATAGGAGGTGTTATGATTGGTGTGTTCTTGGTTTTCATTTGGTACATTTGATTGATCATTCCTTGTCTCAATAGGTGTGATTGATTGGTGCTTGGTTTTGGTTTGCATTTGGTAAATTTGATCCATCATTTTTATCCTCAATAGGTGTTTCCATCTTTGATTCTACATTAATATCAGTTGGTATAGATGATGTACCTTCTCTTCCAACTTTTCTCATTTGATGTAGTCATTTCATGCGCTCCCTTTGTTTTTTCTTTTTTGCCTCAAGTTGTTCGGGTGGTCCTTGCTTATTCCTTCCCATTGTTAATATTAATTGTTCCTAAATTAAAAAATTGTGAATATATTAATAAATATTGTAATTTGAGCAAAAATAAATTACTTAAACACATATGAAATTACTTAAAAAAATTACTCTTTGTTGACATCTAAATGATAAATTACTTAAACAAGTTAACAAATTATCAATAAAAAATGAAATAGTCATCAAAATTGACAATAAAAATGTTATACAAACAAAAAAACATTCAACAATCAATTAATTGTCAAATTCCAATGCATTTCAATCATTTCAACTCAAATAAAACAAAAATATCTCTTACACTATCGGAAAAAGTCACACAGAAAGCAAAACCAGTTGCAGTGGGACCTTCAACATGACTATCATGTATTTTTTTGGTCGTTAGGAATCCATTTAAATAAAACAAAATGCATACGTGTTATGTTTCTGTAACATGTATGTGTTATTGGTCCCTAAACTTAAGTGTTTACACTTTGGCCTCCACTTAAAAATACCTATAATGTCAAAAATGCATATGTGCTTTTAACTTAACAAAAGACGTATGCGCTTTAACTTTACAAAATGTGT
The DNA here is from genome assembly GCA_007258455.2 of Sequoia sempervirens. Lineage (NCBI taxonomy): Eukaryota > Viridiplantae > Streptophyta > Pinopsida > Cupressales > Cupressaceae > Sequoia > Sequoia sempervirens. Next base: position 53,463 of record VDFB02027164.1, read on the forward strand.
ACACATTTTTAACTTCACAAAACACACACATGTTTTTCTTATTTTTGGGCTTACGATGATTTAAAGAGTGAGATAGGGTCAGAGAGGGAGGGAGAAGGAGGGAGAAAGATGGTAGGTGAGGGAGAGGTAGGTAGTGAGAGTTAGGTAGAGAGATAGAAATCCTCAACCCTAGACCCTATCATAAACCCTAAATACTATAAGATAAACCCTTAACCCTGTACAATTAACCCTAAACACTATACCCATAACCCCTCAATGCTAAAACTTCAACCCTATACACTTAAAGTTAACACCAATACACTTAACCCTAAACTCTATACACATAACCCTAAACCCTACACTCAACCCTAGGCCATAAATCTTATACACTCTACCCTAAACCTTTTACATTCAACCCTCAAGGTCCCTATACCCTCAAACCTAAACCTTATCACTCAATCTTATACTCTCAACCCTAAAACCTATACCCTATATCGTGAATCATAAAACCTAAACTGTATGACCTAAACCCTAATACATAAACCTTAAAACCCAACATTAATAATTTAACACTAAAACCTACATAATTAAATTTAATCCCTAAACCCTCAACTCTCAATTCTCCATCATAAACCATCAACCCTAAACCCATAAACCATAGGCCCTACACCCTAAATAATTAGTATATTAGAGATATTAAAGGGAAAGAGGAGAGATAGACATGGGAGAGAGATAGAGAGAAGAGAGGCTTGTAGAGAAAGAGAGAGACGTGAGATACAAAGAAGAGAGATCTACGTAGGGAGGGAGGGAGGGGTAGATAAGGAGGGATGAGGGGAGATAAATAAAAGGATGAGATAGAGAGAGAGGTAGATAGTGGAGAGAGAGGTTAGATAGAGGTAGATCTAGGGGAGAGAGAAAGAGAGAGAAAGAGAGAGAAGTGAGATAGAGAACAATAAAGATGGGGAGGAGAGTAGAGAGGGGGAGATATGAGATGATATATAAAGAGGTAAGTAGACTCTCAACCCTCTATCATTGACCATAAACCCTACACCCTAAACCCTAAACACTAGGAGATGCACCTTGAACCCTATACACTAAACACTAAATATTCACATTAATGATTAACACTAAAACCTATACCCTCAACCCTAAACAATATACTCTCAACCATCAATCCTAAACCTTCAACTCTAAATTTTTCATAGAAATGCAAGCCCATTAGAGAGAGATAGATGGAGGAGTCAGAGAGGGAGGGAGAGACAAAGAGAGTGAGGGAAAGAAATATGGAGAGAGATATAGAGAGGATTTTTATCTTCATAGGAACATGAGAAAATTATAACACACTTGCTCCTATGAAGATGAATTCTTTAGCATGGGGGAGACATTTTCTTCCTAGAAACATGAGTGAATTATAGCCTAGATAGAGACGTATTGAGAGAGACAGAGAGGTAGAGAGAGTTAGGGGGAGAGGGGGGAGAGATGTAGATAGAGAGAAAAAAAGAGATAGAGATAGGGAGAGTTAGGTACATAGAGAAAAAGAGATACATGGGATAAAATGAGCAGAAAAGGAAGGAGGGAAATATGAGAGAGAGAGAGGGAGATAGCGAGAGATTTAAAAAAGAGTACAAAGGCGAGGAGGGAGGGAGGGAGGGAGAGGTAGGGAGAGGGATAGAGAGATTTTGGGGGGAGGAATGGAGGCACAAAGAGAGGAATATTGACATAGAGAGATGTAGAGAGAGTTAGAGACAAAGGTGGAGGGAGAGAAATCTAGAAAGTTAGATTCAAGAACATGATGCTTTTAGTGTAGGCTAAAACACGATTGTATTTTGGATTTTACAAAACACAAGCGTGTTTTGGCTTTTATAAAACACAAGTGTGTTCTAGATTGCACAAAACACAAGTGTGTTTTGGATTGCTTAAAACACGAGTGTGTTTTGGATTGCACAATCCAAAACATGAGTGTGTTTTGGTTGCATAAAACACATATGTGTTTTGGCTTGCATAAAACACATAAGTGTTTTGGTTGCACAAAACACATGCATGTTTTGGCTTGTACTAAACACATGCATGTTTTGGCTTGTACTAAACACATACATGTTTAAGTTTGTACTTAGGCTTGGATGGTTCATTTGCCTCAATTTGACGTGATTTTTCCCTCCATTCTCATTTCTCAACTTGCTCATCAACAGGTTTACACATTATAAATCAAATCTTAGTAAAATTACCACCATAATTTCACGTCTTCTAAGCTTTCTAACCATATAATTTTTTTTAGATCTGAACTATATTAACATATTATTTTTAATTTCTTTCACTAATGTTTCCATAGTTATTAGAGACATGTGTATCGACTTTTTTAATAACCTTTGATCTACTAGTTCAAAATTGAAAAAAAAAAAATATTATTCTACACTTCATTCTTTACACATTGGAAAAAAATTACATTTTCAATTATTTTGGTGCAAGTTATGTGATGTGCATGCTTGGTGATATGATTTTCAAGAAGCACCCACTTTGAAAAATCATAAAAAAGACAATAAAAAATTACAAAAAATTATAGAACTTCTAGTATTCACTTTTAACTATATTTCTACCAATGGGTTTTTGAAAATACTAAATGCAACTAAAAAAATTGAGGGGTGCACATCGAACACTATGTTATGTTTTGCTAAAAAAAATAGGAACACTTTTGTGTTTGTGAAGCATTTGATCCTCTTAATCTTATTTATTTTTGAAAAAAAATTGTAGTTTAGAAACTAGATTTAGAGTACTACAATTCTTGTTCTTTTGGTATCTTCAAATTTTGAGTGCATGAATCTCAAATTACTCATCCAAGTTCAAGTTTAATCGATTTTTAGAAAAAAGCGGTCACTTTGACTTCTTGACTATCACATCCATATTCATTCTGATAATCAGACCGATAACTATCAACCCCAAAGGACAACAAAACACACAATTTTTTTATTTTTTTTATTTTTTGAAAGAAAAACATTGCGTACGATGAATATGTACATTCAAAAAAGCAATTATACATTTGCAAAGTCATCTACGTCCTCTGGGGTGCATGAGACGGTCATTACGAATTCTAAACTTTAATCAATGAAAGCGAATACAAATCGAGATTACATAATGATAACATACAATCATTAATGATCAAATACGAAGAAAATGATACATCATTTTATAACAATTCAATTCACAATTCCATAATACAATAGTGGAGCATATTTCCATAGATCCAACATCTCAGATAACGGCTACCACATAAGGTTTACAAAGGTAAAATAGCAATACATTACAGCCATTTTAGGAGTACATTACATCACTTCCAGAGTATATTACATTACTTCAGGGGTCCATAAGCATCCTTCCATGTAAAGGAAAAGATACATCAAATACAAGAATATTACATAATTGAACATGGTACAAAAGACTTGAGGTAGAGTCCTGGATCAACAGCATCGACACGGACTCAAATTGGGGACCCAATGGGGTGCATAGCACGTTCCACCCGACCATGTGGACCCGAAGGTCCACCCCCCGTGCTAGGAGATGACAAGAAAGGATCCACATCCAAACAAGGCTAACTCAACAATGACATAAAATAACATCAAACAAGTACAACGACGCTTGTTTAGGAAACTCTTCCAAATAGTTCTGAAATAAGACTCACGATAACAAGGGTGTACCAAGCATAAAAAGCCACAAAATGAATACACATGCGAGGCATGAACCATCTCGCTCCTAGGCATAACTCGGGAAAAACAAATCATAGAACAGAGCACACCCATGAGAACTTAAAATAGGAATACAATCAATGGAAACACAAAGGTTTAAACATGGGAAAATTCAACACCAAAATGGGTTTCCCATCGCCTCTGGAAGCCTACAACATACCACTCATGACTATCGAACAAGGGAGTAACTTAAGCATTCAGGTTCCCATTATATCCAAAACATCTCTAGACATAAAGTTACCTCAAAAGTGAAATAAAACATGAGGAAAAATATGGTCAACATAGAATCACTAGTATGCATAAAGAATCAAATCCAAAGAGTATTACTATCTACATGTTCAAGATAAACTATAAATGTCCATTCACTTAAACGTATAATGTAGAGAATAATTAAATAATTAAATGTAATTCCACCACAAACTCTTTAAATTAAATAAGCACTATGAACTCTACACCAAGTAAACCTTTAGATTTCTCTTAATTTAATACTCCTATCTTATATTATTTTATTATTATTATTTTTTACTTTCAAATAATAATCATTAAAATGAAACATATATATTGTTATATTTGTTATTTCAAAATAATAAATTTAAATAAAATGCAGTTTATTGATTCACTTCATATAAATAAATTTAATTCCAAAATATAACTTTTGCATTTGTTGACTTTAAATTAAATAAATCCAATTTCAAATCTAATGTAAACAATTTATACACAAATCTTACTCTAATCGTAAGAAATTTGTGAATAAATTTAACTTTAAATAACTTGTAATCAAATCAAATTTTAAATGCAATTTGAAAATAAATCTATTTAATGTACATTTAAAAAAAAGAAAGAATGAATCTAATTCAGTTTACATAATCCAATCTTTCTATTATCAACTTTTAAAAAAAAACATTATTCCTATCATAGGGATTTAGCAAATAGCTGAGATAAAATTAAATAACTTTGAATCACACCATTTAATATTCAATTGTTCCCTCTAATAACTTATAACCTAAAACATATTCTTGAATCATTTTTAATTTATTCTGAGTTAAATTGTATTGTTTTATTTATTTATAATCAAATGATAAATTTTAAGAAAAAAAAATTATATCATATATAAATTATTTACCTTAGAGAAGAATTCTCAAAATTCTCTTGTTCTTTCTACAAAGAAAAGTAAGACTATTAGTATTTACTTCTGTTCTTTATTTTTTTATATTGCTTTGGAAATTAATATATTCCCCTTTCAAGAGAATGACTCGCCACTATTTCCTTTATATAAGGAGACATTAAATCTGATTATTAGAAATCAGATAACTCACATTATGGATGTTATAAATCAGGTGTATAATCTTTGATTGTGATTTATTTATTATTTTAAGTGTGGGGCGAGGTATATATGGCATCACATTCATAACTGCATGGAAGTAGATTTATTAAGAGACAAATCACATTCACAGGGACAAAAGATCTATGCAATAGTTTGAGGAAACGGTTATAGTTTGAGGAAACGGTTGACAGATGAAGGCAACTGGGTATTTTACATATTCAAGACATTTACTTACTGCTGCTATTTATTTTAACTACACAGGGTAAAGGATACCGTAATTGTTAAAACCTAATTGTGTTCATTATTGGATTCTTGACGGTAATTATTTTTTTTTGTGAAAGACTGTCATTAAACATCAATTTATTTTCAAGAGCAGCAACTGCGATAGAATATAGGGGGGGTTATCTAAACCTTTAAACTTCCTATTATTTTCCAGTGCTGCGGCTGAGACAGGTTCAAATGAAACTAGGAGATCTTAAGAGCTCTTCCTCAAATTTGAAAAGGTACAGGAGGTCCACCCTGAAGACTGTGAAAGCTTAAAAGCTGAAGGCCATATATCTGCCAGCAAGGGCAGGCAGAGAAGGCTTTTGGAAATTTTAGGAAAGGCAGCTCGTGGAACAGTTGACTGAGATAGTTCTAGTTTCAGCTGACCGACTTCTCATGAAATCTCAACCATATTATAATCTTGCTCGACCTTATCATAGTATAAGTGATTATGACACCGCGGCTACTACTACATGGCATCAGTCAAGAAAAGCTAGAAGCCACAGGATTTTGTGTTACCATTCTTGGGCTGGGACAGGTTACGAAAGGAATCAGAGAGATCATTTAAATCCTCTACAACCTTCTATTTCCAGTGCTGCAGATGGGACAAGTTTGCCAAAGAGTCGGGGAGGTTATTTTAATCTATACACCCTACCAAGCTCAAGCGTTGCCTCTGCAACAGGTTGCGAATGGAACTGGGAGCTTATCTAAACATCTACTCCCTTCGTTGTTCAAGTGTTGCAGCTGAGACAGGTTGACAAAGGAATCAGGAAGGTTATCTAAATCTCTACAACATTATATTCTCAAGTGTTGCTACTGTGACAGATTCCGAATGGTATTAGGGAGATTATTTAAATTTATACACCCTCCACAGGCTGGACACCGCCGCAGCAAGGCACGCGAACTGTTCACCAAATGCTTCTAAGAAAAGTGATCTCATGGAATGCCAAATACAGGGTAAGCACTACTGGATTCGCTGAGAAGGCTTTAGAAAATTTCTAAGGCAATATTTGTCCGGTTTAAAGCCAAAATTCCACAACCTTTGCTAACACCATCCCTGCCCATGCCAAAATGGGAACTTTAGAGCAGTATGGACATCCATCGAAGCCTAAAGGATAGAGGAACTTTGTCAGATATTATAGTTTCTACTTGCAACTGCCCTGATCAACATGGATGCAAAAAGAGGAATCATAAACATGGTACGTGATCTATTTGACAGAAAAACTGGAAACAAAATTACATCTCATGGACAGCATCAGGTTGAAGGATACATACAAAACGGGTTTGTTAAAAGAAAAGCATTAGAAACTTTCAAGCAACGTAAGAGCAAGAAACTTACCTCAGAATTCTGCACAGCGTGAGGCGCACTCAACCAAATTCCTCCATTCGTTCCTTCATCCGCTCCCCGTAGATGGGTATGGGAGACGTGACATGTTCCCCTGCCATGAATTGTTTTTTTCCCTTTCATCAAGTGTTACCCTTCCAAAGAAAAGCATGCAGAATGGGAACGCTTTCACAAGACACGTGCATTGTTGGCAGGAAGAGGATGCTAGACAGGACACATGGATCTTGGAAGGAAAGCCTTGGAGCAAGGTGGAGGGCACCAGGGGATAGGTGTAAATCTTAAGCTGCCTCCATAAATTTAGTTATTCTATAAATTTTATATAAATATATGTTTATTCTTACTTATCATTTACTTAATTAATTACTAAGTAAATGAATAAACAATAACATATTTGTTTTTATTTATCTTTTTATTATTATTTTATTATTAATATCTAAAATCAAATGTATTAGAAGCTAAGAATTTTATAATAAGCCTGGTTTAATACAACTTCCACATTACTAATAAATTATAGTTATTATAGTGAATAATCATCAAATATATGTGGTATTATACATCTATTATGTATATTATAAATTCCCACTATGATATGGAGGGTGATATTTAATCATGCACTTGTGATTTCATTTATTTATTTACACAAGTGTATCTACAATCCATGATTTCCCATTCTAATTATATTAAATTATAGTTATATTATTCCTTTATTTTAGACTATTCTAAAATCATTTTATTTATTTTATAATATTTGTTTATTTATCTAATGGTACTCAAATTCATGCATAGTAAGATAATTCTTAATTTTAATTAATCATTTTAAACAAAACCACTAAGTACACTAGAAAACAACTTACTTGGAGACCAAAGATGTAAATTGGAGGGCACTACACATAGCATGATATTTAAACCATTTCTCTCTTGTGGAAGTTATTTTTGTCTTGTAGGTGATCCTAGGGTGTCAATGAGTTCACCATTAACTCTTACACAAGTTTAACACCATAACCATATAAGGGACCTATATCAATAAATAAAGTATTGACAAATGTCAAGGCATTTGTCTAATCTTCACTAACATTTCTATATGGTCGGGAAATCACTTTCTATTATTTCTCATAGTTTTCTAGCTAAATATATTTATTATTTATTCAATTTTTACAACTTAATTATTTTCAAAATAGAAAAGTATTTGTTTTCTTTATTAACTTGATAATTGCATTTATTCTTTGATCAATTTCTAAAAAATTTAATTATTTTCAAAATAACAATATATTTGGTAATGTTTATCACCCAATATCTTTCTGAATTTAAGATAGATTTTGGTTGTTTCTATTTATATGCTTATTTAATCTAGATTGATATGAAAGGGAGCCCTCTTATTTAAGTGAGGATAGTTTACTTTTGATGAAAATTTTATATATTAAAATTAAATTAAGGTATCTTCCAACTAATGGTGATGGAAGGGTTGATGCTTCAAAGATTAGGAAACAAATTCAATGGAAACCCCCAAAGGATGGTATAAGTTGAATTTTGATGGAGTATCCAAAGGAAATTTGGGAGCTTCAAGAGCTAGTTATATATATGAAATAAAGAAAGTAAATTGATTGAAGTAGCTTCTATAAAACTTATAGAAAAAACCAACAATGAAGCAAAGGTCCATGACCTTATCCTAAATTTACTAATGAAATATTTACATATGCAAAAAAGTAAAAATTGAAGGATATTCTATGATAATTGTGAATACAATTAAAAAGAAAAATTATAAAATTGTAAAATTAATAATCTCCTCCAACAAGTTTGGCCACTCCTAGGTTCATTGGATAACTATTCCATTCAACATGTATCTAGGGAAATCAATAAAGAAGTTGATATGTGTGGCAATTATATAATTGACATGGTTGAAGAAAATATGATAAACTCTAAAGCTAGGTCATGGCCAAAACTAAAAACAAAAGCTTGAGTAGAAATCAATGAATTAGATGACAATATCAAACATTAATTAGAGTTGTCATGCTTAAGAGAGTTGAGAAAACTATGGATAAAATATTTCAATTGATATTCATAAGATTTCATTCATGTCAGACTGTATTCCTTCTAAAACAAGGGATATAAAAACATGGGATATAAAAGAGACTAAATGAAGGCAAAAATAATGATGAGATAGAATGCATTCACCCTTTTATTGTGAAACTCATTTTCATAATAATCACATTACAATCAACTTAAATTTTTTTGATGGATACACCTATGTGTTTTGTGGGTAGCCAAAGACAAATGCCATTTTTTGGTGGATTTTCACAAATGAGATTGAAGAAAGTCTTCAAAACTCATAGTGGTCTACTCCTCCATGCAATACAAATGGATATTGGCAAAATAATTTATGGCATCTAATCACTGATATTTAGGTTAAATTCAAACATTTCATTGATGTTTGTAGCAATGCTTCTAGACCTTAGAGAGGACAAGGAAGAGCTAAACTAATGGTTAAATAGTTGATCAAGAGTTAGTTCCTTAGGGGATTGAATGATGTCATCCTAACTATGGTTCATAGAGTGGAGCTTCATCCTTTGGATGGGAAATTATTGATATGTTGTATGTGATCCATGGTACCCTTCATTCTAACAAGTATGCCACAAAAAGAGGTGGGAAGATGCAAAAAAATCTTCAAGGAGAACACTATTCTTAAAGTGGGCAATGGGTCTAGAGATTTTTGAAGGCATTAATTGGTTGATCTTGCCCATATCTGATAGTTGCAAAGATGAAGCTAATATGTATCCATTGCCATATAAGTGTAAATATATGTTGTTTCATAAAATATAGTCATATTCATAGGTAGATAAAAAAAAAGAATAAAGTAAATATAATAGAAGTTTCAATAGAGTTTTTTTATAATCTTCTCTCATTTTAAAATTATTAAAAATTTGAAAGTTGTAATTTTTTATATTTCTAGTATAAAAGAAATGATTCCCAAGACTACACTTTACTAATAAAAAAATTATAATATACAACCAAAATCTAAAAAATGAGTGGTAAGAAATCAAGCCCCAAATAAAATTAATAACAATGAAAACAAAATAAACATAGAAAAAACTATCAAAGACCTTTCGACAAGAATAACAAAGAAAAATAAAAAATATTCTATGGAAATGACACCAATACTAGTGAAAACAAACCACCTTGATTGTTCGTACTCTAGTAGGATAGTTTATTCTTTATTTGAACCACACAACAAAAACTCTAGCCAGGGGTAAAAAAAATTGTTATAAAATTTATTTATTTTCCTACTATTCATTAGAAATATTTAGCAAATTGGGAAGGCAGGTGCAATTAAAATTTGATATTAACTTTTGACAATTAAATTGGTTTTATTTTTAAAATTTGTCAAATTTTTGAAGATTGTGAGAAATATTGAAATGATTTTAAAGATAGTAAGATAAAATCAAATTTTAAAACATTTGATTTTAATAGTAAAAAGAATTATAAATGAAATATAAAGATATGAATAGATCAAATCTTTAATAAACTAATTCTTACATAAATTAAAATTTACGTTTAAATATATAATAAATAAAATACTATTCAAATATGATAACATTTGTATAAATTAACATTATTCATATATATTAATTATATAAAATAATTTTCAAACAAAATAAAATATATATTTATTAAATATAATAAATAAAATGACTTACATTTAAAAAAAATTTATTTAAGATATCTATGCTCTTTCCTTGGCGTTTTGAGTCCAAACCCGCCCAGAAAAAACAAACAAAAGAATCATGACATTAAACAGCAAATAAAAAAAACTTTACTAAAAAAATCATTTTGCTTTGGAAAAGCACATGGCAGAGGGTCCTGTGCGTTGCAGGCATCATATTTATTTAACTTTATACCTCTTTCCTCGCTGTTTCCCGTTATTTACAAGGAACTAGGGCACAACTTGTTCTGCACGTATTTGTATCTATTTATAAGTAAATCCTCTGTGCCAAGAAACGAACCAACGAGATCTCCAGTTTCTTATTTATTTTTCGCAGTTACAACCATTGTTGTTTCTGTTGAATATTTTGGGTACAGAGGGAAGCTCTGGCTTTCCAACTTAACATTCATTTTAGGAATTTGGGAGTCAAGGCCCATCGTCAATCTCAAGAGATGGAATTGGGGGTTTTGTTTGTGTTTTCTTGTACTATTGTTTTTCTTTCGGATCAAATTGCCATTTTCACAAATAGATATGCAGGGCCTCCTTGGCGTTTAGATGACTTAGCTTCTATCTTGAGTGCTAAGGTCAGGAATGTTCCTGCATTTTATGACGTGATGCTATCCGATCTCTCTTGTGCCTCAAAACTAGTGCGTTCAAAGAAGTGCAGGTGTCCCGGCAAGCTTGAGGAGTGGAAAGAAGCTCTTACTTCACCTCAGGCTACGAACCCAGCGAGCATAAAATCGGTAAGTCTTAATCTGTATGTTGCATAGATTGTCTGAGATACGTGGTTCTATTTTTCTTTAAAACTAAAGCAGGGCATAGAGTAAGGCCTTAAGCGTGTGTTAGATTATCTTAGATCCGTGGTTCTTCCTTTCCTTTAAGCCAAAGTAAGACATTATGTATGTATTTAGATGGTTCATCTTATATGTATGTTTCTGCTATTAGAGTTTAGCTTTTCTTTACAAATTTGTATGTATATAGATGGTTCATCTTATATGTATGGTTCTGGTGCTGTTAGAGTTTAGCATTTCTTTCCAAATTTGATTTTTAATGTCTTTCTTATTGAAGTTTTGTTTTGGCTTTCAAATTTTCAGCGGTCGGGATATCTGTGTATCTTGTAATACATCCAGGGGTGATTGGCGACCTTTGAGAGATTTTGAATGTGCTTAAAAGTAATGGAAGGTTATTAAAATTAATATTGTTGGCATCTTTGGAATGGAGGTCTGATTAGTCAGCTTTGGCCAAAGAGTTGTTCAAACCCAAGCATTCAGAATACAATAGATCTTGTTTTCTGTTTGATGTGCGGGAAGCATCTGCCAAAAATGAATTACCTTCTTTGCAAATTAAGCTCTTCAATTATACTATCAAAGGTGGATTTTGATAGTTTGGTAATTGTCACAACCCATAAGGAGTGGGTGCTATAATGTGACAGAACTATCTATTTGTTAAATTTGTTTTGATCATGCCAAAACTTTTTTCTGTTGGCATGCATTCCACCAATCACAAAATAGTGGATACAAGAGTTTGATTGAGAACTTTATAAAAGAGTGCGGAGGTTTACCTCTGTCTCTTTAACTGTTGGACCAATCAAACAGAGGCTCAAAATAAGCTATGAGGCACTAGACAAGGGGAGAAGTAGATATTGCTTGTTTTTTCAGTAAACTATAGTATATGACTATAAGGATATGGGAGGGATCAAGATGCAATGGAGAAAATTTATTTCAAATGGAAAGATAAATATCTTATTGAACTAGACAGTGAGCAAAAACAAATATTCATGGGTATTACATATTTTTACATCAAATACCAGAACATTATGACTGAGGATATGGCAGAGATCAAAATGAATTGCTGAGTGTACACTTTAAACCATTGAAAGATTAGTTTCTTATTGAGCTGCAGAGCAAGCAAAAATAATTTGCATTGTCATGTCATGTTTTTAAAACAGGGACCCAAGAAATTGCCTGAGACAGAAGCAAAAACAGATCTTCATGGGCATTATATTTTTTTCACAGAGAACTCAAGTGTGTAGCTGTAATGACATGGAAATTCAGATAAAGTGTTGAGTATGCACTTGAGGCCCTGAAAAATAAGTGTCTTGTTGACTTGGATAGTGAACCAAAAAAATATTTTGAAGGTCATTGCATATTTTTTTCATCAGAGAACTGAAGAACCTGACTAACAATATGGAACTTGGGAGGAATCGGGATGGACTGCTGAGCAGGCGCTTGTGGAAGATTTCAATAATTGTGAGTCTTGGTTTTGCTTTAAAACTCCCAACTGTCTTCAAGATCTGTGAAAAGAAATGGAATAATACTCTAAGTAAATTTATCTCACCTTGTGGGTTGTGGCACGCTTAATTATATAAAATCTTTGATACACGCCTCATTCTCTACATTTCTGCTCTGTTTGATGATTTTCAAAATTTTACAATTTGTTGGAAGCCTTCTGTAGCTTGATCCAATTTTTTCAAACTGCAGCAAAAATTTGACCCTCTTCAGTATGAATATCTTTTAGTTTCAGGCATTTTAATTCAATTTTTTATTCCTCATATGGTACTTAAATTACACCTTTTTAAAGAAAATCAAATGATTGTGCAGAGACATCAAATGCCTTGATGTAGTTTAAAACTTTAAGGAGCTTGACCTGAATGGTTGTCAACAGATAAGCATCCTTTCATAGAGTCTGCAAAATTTGCAGTGTTTAAGAATTTGAATGGATGTTTCGAGAAATTGTTCTTTACAGAAATTTGTCTCTGTTAATGTTAACATGAAGGATGTTAGATTATGTATTTTGGTATGTTACTTTGATTAAGAATGTTTACCATTGTAAAATAGCTAAATTAAGGAATTTAACTGGGTATTTTAAACTTAGGCCCAGTTGAAAACTAGTGCTTCATGAAATGTATTTGCAAGAAGCTACAAATTTATCACAAATATTTAAGTGTTTGAAAATCCTATACCAAAAGAAGTATGCGTTGGCCAGCCAATTAATGGGAATGAAAAACTTATCAATCTTAGAAGCTTTGTTTATTGAATGATTTCATGTTAAGTGGAGAAGGGCTTTGAACAATAGTTACAATGGTGGAGAGAATTTTTTTTTGAGCCTGCAGTATAGTTGAGACCACAAAGATGATATGAACCTTGCAAATAAGATCTCAATTAACAAAGAGCATTGACCCAGCCTTGAATCTTCCCACCTTGAGCACATGGAAAATGCAACTAAAATGGTTTTAACACAGGTAACAACATTGAATTGTCTTCAGTTGTATCATGGGATTTTGATATGGCAAATCTTATCAATTTGGACATTCTCACGTGTCCAGAGATTGAAGAGATGGAATGTTTTGCACATCCAAGTCGCCTGAAGAGGAATTCTTTTGATGTCTGAAACTGCAGAATACAATAAGCAATGAGGAGTTGAAAGGATTTTAATATTTGCTTCCTATGGAGCTATCTAAATTTGGATTGATAGGTTGCTGGTATTAAATTCTCACAAATTGTATTTGTAATTTTGAGGAAAAACCATTCTTTTCTCTGTTGATCTTGAGCCTAGTTATTTTCCTTTGCTTTAAATTCACCAAGACTGACTATATTTGGTATTTTAAGTGGTCTTCTCTTTATAATTATTTTGCTTTAATGTTACTATCATTTTTTTTTCCAGTTCAAAGGCTGCTGTTAGAGTTTATAACTGTAACTGAGAATATATGGTGAAGCCAAGCCAACTATCAACGCCAAGATATTTTTTCCAATGTGAATGGTGCCAACACAATCAATGATATCCATATAAATGAATAGCAGGAGCCCAAAGCTCCTGTAGATGGGAAAGTATACAGATTCCACTTCCTATAAAGGACTTCATATAGGGCCGTATAAGAGTAGGATAATTAATATTAATCACTCTAGTTACAAACCATAAAGAAATAGATTATACGCAATATTATATCGCCCAATCTTATAGGCTTCACATCTGATTGTAAAGAACTGAAAGGGGTGTACACAGGCGAAGAATGCACAAGTATTATTGGTGAGTTGTATCAATGGATCTAATACTGCATAAGAATCAAGCTTTCGAAACTACAGTTATTATGTTGGTTTTCCATAAGAAGATCAATGTTGCTTAATATATGAAAATTATTCAAGGAGCCAAATATTCTTGGTTGAAGTTGAAACAGCTTTTCAATATCTTTCTATTAGCGTAAGTAATAGTTTTTAATATATGTCATAAATATTTAGATATTAAGGTGGAACTAAATTCTCGACAAAGGACTTCTGTTTGTTTCTGAACAGTTCAACTCTTGGATTCCATAGATTGCCTGATCTCAGGGATGTCATTAAAAAAATTCACACTTTCTTTCTTCTTTTAGAACAAGTTTAAATGATTGATGCATTTGCAATTATCACAAGTCAAAGGGACCCACAAAGCACAGACAAGCTAGGCCAAACATCAAATCAGTGGAAAGAGGAGCAGTAGATTTTCTGCTGAAGAGATGGAAGCAAATGAATAGAAAATATTGCAAGACAGCAAGTTGAGGAAGAAAGGCAAGGAAAAGTAAGATGTGATGAAATCCTCTTACACAATGAATTGACCAGAGTTCTATACATGATAAATCTGTGTCACAAGTAAAACATGCACATGATCCTTGAAAAAATGAATTCATGAAGAAGGATATATCAGTAAAAGTACAGTGGTGATATGCCCTTAGCAATCAACAAAAATAGAGCAGGTTGAGATGGCCTTCACAGCGATCAGCCTGCTTATAAGGCTCAAAAATATTTTGCATTCAATAATTTATGAATAAAAAAATATCTTGGGCGAACATTCTCTAAACACTTGGCGAGTGCTCAAATCTTCTTAAACCTTAAGAAAATCCAAAGAAAACAACATGTCAATGAGTGTTTCACAAGCACAGCAACTTATAATGTTTGCCTACTGAATAGCATTTACAAGCATAAAGATGAGTATCATTCAGCATACCAGCTATTTTGATCTACAGGCATACATGTTTAGATGATCTCTGGCTTTGCAGCTTATCTATTACTCAAGAACTACATCTATGGTATCGTGTTAAACAAACATTCTTCAATCTATTCCAGTACACAAAAATCTTGATTGGAATGTCTGTCATCTCAAACAAAAGCAATTCCTGTGTCATTAACTGTTACAAGTTACAGCAAAATTTCTGAAGTCTTAAGACTGATTACCCAAACAAAGTAATTCATATAAATCTTCACTTTCACTAGTTTATTTTGGCTGAGCATCACTAATAATCTCTTCATGAGCACACCTTTCTTATATTGATGGTAGCGGTTAATATATCTGAAAATTCAAAATATTTTTCTACCAACTAATTTAGATATGTAAGGCAAGGTAGCAGTCTGCAAACACACTAATGCTCTTGATGATTAGAATATATCTAAGTTACCGGTTCACCCAGTTTGAAGCTAGGGTTCAGTTTGGTCTGGTTCAAGTTCGCCAAACGGGTCTGGTTCGAGACAAATTTGCCTTTGGTTCGGATTTCTGACTGTGGGTCCGGCCAGGGTTCAAAACCCTGACTGTGGGTTCGAAAATCAATTTGTGGGTTTGACCAGGGTTCAAAAACTAGACTGTGCGTTCGATCAATGACCTTTAATGAGCTTTTAATATGGTGGTGCAATCAGCCATCATTGATAATAATCTGAGCACGATTTCTAATCACAAGTCACTTCTTTTAGATAGTGTGTGCAACAAAACCAAGGGCCCTATTCTGTTCAAATATAATGCTAATCAGACTCTTTTGCCTGGTTTCTCTTCATAGGTGGAGCATGGCTAGAACTCTAGGTGCCTCTCCAATAATTCTCAAGATATCTAGAAACTTAAGATCTCCAAAATAAAGACTAATCTAAGAAAATGGTCAAAAGACTAATCTTCCTCTGCTATGCCAAAGCACCTCCCTTTTGCTTAGGCTTGGGCAAAAAGAGAAAACAGAAACTGAGACCCTTTCTGGTGCTCTCAAACATGAGAGAGATTCTCTCGTCTCTTAGTTGCATGAAAAAGCTCAGCAGGAAGAACACTAGAGACTCAAATCTCATATGACCTAGTTTTGTGAAGGGCATTCTAACACTAAATTCTTTCACGTAAAAGCTCGTCCAAGATATCAAAGGATCAATGATGGCTGATTGTAAACACTGACATTTTTATGTTTGAACTGTAATTTATATCATGACATTTGAGTATCACTAATATTTTAATATTTGACTATGAAAGTGGTGGTGTATTTTTGCTATGTTATTTGACTATGGTGGTGTATTTTGAACTTAAATACTGCTGCAAATATGTATATATTTCTGATTTTTATATGTTTTTGTATTAACAAACCCAAAACGAACCCAATCCCCAAAAAAATTTTGACCGAACCTGCGAACTGAATCCTCAAACCCGAACCCGAACCCGAAACCAAACCGGTAACTTAGGAATATATGTTCCATGAAAGTCCAAGGGGTTGAGCTTAACTAGTTAAAACATGGAGCTTTCAATGAGGAGACCCAAGTTCAAATCCTAGTGGCACATCTAAAATGGAATTCTAAGTTGTGACTCTTGGTCTTTCATAGGTTGTTTCTAGTGTGCTTGCTCAAAAGGAGCTGATATTACTCTCATGGTTGTGCTCGCAAGAGCTTGTATTGGTTTCATGTTGATGCTCATATGAGCAGAATATTTGTCAACAACTAACAATATAAAAAAATATATGTTCCATTGGATGCATTGACGAATCCAAAAGCAGTTGCCAGGTTCTCGCTACAGAAAGTGACATAAGTCCTCCAAAGTTCATGCTTGGCACATCACCAAGCACATTCGTTTGTAGGTTTAATTCTTTCAACTTTGCATAAATCTCCTTGCTTTGAGGATGTGATCTGGTTTCCACTACAAATCCATGTACCATTTTCATTACCTTCCCTGGCTTTTATTGACTTTTTATCTCAGCTACATCCTCCCACCTACCAATGAAGTATGTACATATGAGATTAGTAAATAAGCAATAGTGTCCTGTTGTTCCAACTTCGAAAGGGCTCCTGTAGTGGGCTCCATGAATTTACATGCACTAAGCATAATGCTTCAATGTGGGACTGATGCCATGATCACTTTTCGTGGAGTTATACAGTGGTTAACACTGACTTCAAACTAGCAGGCCTTTGTTTACAAAGAAGGGAGGACGGCAAATTTGATATGGTTAGGCATCATAAGTGCATATTGCATTTGGTAAAGTAGTTTGGGGGAATCTCATGGGCACACTCTGACTTCTTGTGCTAGACTTAATCTTCAGTCCCATTAAAATTTGTGATTATTTGTGGACATTAATACTAATTTCAATTTCAATTTCTGCTATATCATCAAATACCATGATAGTACACTCTGGTCAGACATGGCATAGAACACTTTGCATGCATTCACTACGTTTCTGCATTTGCAATGCTTGGTACAAAAGAATTCTATGCCTAAACTCTTAAGACAGATTTTTATGTGATGATAAGGCACGGCCCAGTCTTCTCCTTGAAGCTGCTACATCAGCACAGGAGGTAAGAACTAGTTTATTATTTGGCGAGAAAGGGGTAGAGCTACCACTCTGTCCTTTCTGGGAATTTCCTGCAATCACTTTTGCCAGTGAGACATCTTCTGGTTTGGGTTTGATGCCAAGCTATTTACTTGCATTTTTTATATTCCCAGATTTGGTACACAAGTTAACAAGGGTACTTATCTTTTGCAGCTGCTAAGCAAGCAGATGATCTGCTGGTTCTCCAACTTGCTTTCAGTAGTTCTTAAGGAGTTGTGAATTCCTATGATCACAATTATTGAGAGACAGCCAACGAATGAGAGATAACCAGATCTCTCCTGCACTTTAGGCTCCGCAAAATCAAGAGGGGTAGCCCTATCAATACTCACTGGGTTACAAAAATGAAAAGCATTTAACAGAGTGACTAATAGATAAATTGTTCTTGCATACTAGGCAAGGGCTACTGAAATATTGCGCATTCCTATACAGCCCATGTACCCTCAATGCTCAGGAATAAAAATGGAAAACACAATAAAAATTAAACTGCACGTCAAATGATTTTTTTCTTTATACATTAGCGGGTTGAGAGGTTATTCAAGGGAATACATAGTCACCAAGTATTGTCATCACTTTGCATTGACAACAACACTTCTTATGGTTCTGTTGTGACCTTTTTTCACACATCGCCCCATTGCAAATGGGGACCCTCGCTGGTTTGCTCTTAGGGTTTAGCTTTGAGTAGCAATTTCATAGATCTATGATATCTGGGAGTTCCATATCAAAGTCTGATGTCATCATACTGGCCAAGTTGGGAGTTTGAGCCTGAAACTAAACGTAAACGTCATAGAAGTGCTTAGAAGACCCTGCAGACGAGGATCGCCTGTGCTTTCGCTCAATTCTGACACTTCCTATTTTTTAGGGATTCTGCTTTTTTGCTTTTTTGCTTTTTTCGTTTTTGGCATTTCTGGACCAATCTGGAATTTACTATTTTTAGAAAGTTGCTTTTTGCTTTTTTCTATTTTTAGTAAGTTTCTATTTTTAGAAAGTGCTAGGTGTCACTGGCAGTGAAGTCGAAAGTTTCCACTTTTGGAACTAAAAAGCAAGCAAAAATCAGGCAGAGGTCTTGAAAAATCGAAAAAATCATGAGAAAAGCACATGCAAAAGCAGGAAAAGCGCATGCAAGGTGAGAAAAGCAGGAAAAAGGCGCATGCAAAGGTAAAAAAATCAACTGGACAAAATCGCGCCTTTGAGAGAGAATCATTGAAAAATCAAATAAAAATCAAGCAAATCATGATAAAATTCGCCTAAGTCTGGAGGAGGTGCGCCGAGTAGAAAGTCCAGTTGAAACTTCAAAAAAATCTAGTTGGAAAATTCATTTATCAAAGAGAAATCTTGAAAAATCCAGCTAAAATTCATCTATTTGAGAAAATTTGCCTTCTACAAGGGAAATCCAGTTGGAGAGTTCGAAATTCCAGTTGGACAAGGTAAAAATCGACTAAGGAAAATGAAATATTGAACCGGACTTTAAGAAATTTAAGTTAAAGTGAAATTCCAGTTGGGAAGTAGAAAAATCCAGTTGAAAGTCGAATTTTTCAAGGTGAAAATTGAAAAAATTTCTAAGGCAAAGTCGCCTTGGTAAGAGAAATCCAATTGAAAAGTCAAAAAGTCCAGTTGAGGGTCGAATTTTACTAAAGGCAATAATAAAAGAAATAACCTAAGTTTTATTTTGAAACTTAGTTATCAAGCCAAAAGGGACGCCTTGTTTGAAAAGTCAAAGATCACGATAAGATTGCTTTTTCGTTTTTAAAGCAAAAACATCCAATGAGAAGAAGAAGTCGACCTAAATCAATTTGGAAAGGTTTTATTATAAAAGATGATCTTGTGAACTCATTTTTTATTATTTACAAAGTCGAATTTTTTCACAGGCAAAACCTCTCTCAAGGGAAAAACGTCTTTTTCAGCTGCAAACAGATTTCTTAAATTCCAGAACATAGAATTGGATTTTTTCTCTTCATTTCCAGATTTTTCAAGCAACTGCAAGGTTATCATTGGCGATTTTGAAAGGGAATAGGATTTTTTCATT
Organism: Sequoia sempervirens; assembly: GCA_007258455.2. Lineage (NCBI taxonomy): Eukaryota > Viridiplantae > Streptophyta > Pinopsida > Cupressales > Cupressaceae > Sequoia > Sequoia sempervirens. The sequence continues at coordinate 73,420 of VDFB02027164.1, forward strand.
AAGGATTGGAGAAAACTTCAGTAAAGTCTTAAGAAATCCAGAAAATTATTTAAATTTCCATGAATGCTCTTTAAAGATAATAAAGGCGGATCAATTTTTATTAAGAATTTATTCTTTACACAGCCTTTAATCAAGTTCTGGATTTTAAATTATTTTTTCAAAATTTCCCCAGCCAAGAAATCGCCTTTTTACAAATTTATTAAAATATTCTAACTTCGAGCTTCTTACAGGCATAATGTCTTCTCCAAAGAACGTGGGAGGTGGAGTCAAGAAAGCTCAAGTCAAGGAAGTCCTGAAAGAATTTTACCCAGAATCCGAGTTATCCTCAAAGTGGAAGAAAGTGGCAGATACAAACTTTGAACAGTTTAATGCAATTCAACATAGGAAAAGAATGCTTGGCACCCAGAACGAAATGCCTACGCCTATTGCCACAAATATTGTTAAGTCCGGACTTCATCAAGCAGCAGGATTTCCACCTGCCGTTCAGTGCAGTGAGTTAATGGTTGAGTGTGCTAGAAGGTACAATCCTCAAACGAGATCAATTAAAACGCCCAATGGGATCACCTTGGCGTATTTCACAGAGGATTCAGTCAGGGAAGTATTTGGTATTCCCCATCGTCGAAAAATGTTGAACAGGACTCAACAGGAATCACAGGCCATGTTCGATCAAGCCAAGGAATCCTGTATGGATATAGTCAATTCTAACTGGATCAAGGAACCCAAAAGACACCGCTCCAAGTTGCCAAAGAGATTAATTTGCACAGATTTTAAAATAGAATACAGTGATATGATTCATATGCTGAACAGGGTTATGGGAACTTCTCAAGGAGCTTTCTTCGAAGTATGGATGTTTTCATACGTAGAGGAGATCGTATTGGGAATGGAGGCAATAAATTGGGCTAAGTTAATAAGTGATAATATCGATTTCCAGTTGAGAAACCTAGAAAAGACCAAAACCTTCTACATGAGTTCTTATGTGGTTTATATTTTGGCACGGTTCACCAAGTGCAGAGGACTGATTTGTAAAGGCGAAGTTGGAATTCGAGAGGATCAGCTCAAATCATATGATTGTTACCCACAGCTCCAGTTACATTACAGGGACAATTTCAAGATAACAAATGACGCCTTCCTTATGTATATCACGCGAGTTCTTCAAGGAACGGTACAAAGGAGGCTATCTAAAGAAGCTATGGTGATGCTTGACAAGTTCGGATCTTGGTTTATCCAATTTCCGACATTTACTTATATAAGAATTCATGGATTCTCGGATGCTCCGTACAGACTTCCTCGGTATCCAACGGACAAAATTGTTATGCTTGAAGTTGCAAGGCAATTGGCGTGTGTAGACTCTATTCAGGAGAAAAAGAACAAGCAAGGAGTGGATTTTCCGGTTGCAATTGGGAAAATGCTAGAAGTCTGCCCCGCATTACAATCAGCCAAAACAGCAAGGGTAGAGTTGCAATTTTATAAATTCAACACTTATAATCCAAGGTCCGATTATGATCCATACCTAAGAGTTCACGGGAAGAAGTCCCTTCATGTTATGCAGATTGAAGATTATTGGTCTAACTTGGTGGACGAGTATGGAGTCAGGAAGAAGACTTGGTCCAGAATTCCAGTTGAACTTGTGAAAAGGTGTGACTTGTTCCCTATACCTGACCAAGTAAAAGATAACGGGGACTACATACATCCTCAATTTGAACAAGAAAAAGATAAGCCTATCCTATTGCCTAACTGGACACAACCCGAGTTGACCGATTTGAACATATTGATGAAGGATATTTTAGCATACTCAAGGGAATGGGTTGACAATCAGATCAGCAGATTGAGAAAAGATGGAATTTCTCTTACCTATGCCACATTGAGCAATAAGGAAAGCCAGGAGGAAGCAATTGGCGAAAGTCTTGATGAACTTTCGTATCCTAGCAAGAGGAAGGTAGTGAGTGGAAACCTTCATATAGAGGAAAAAGAATCAGCTAACGGAGAATTGGAGAGTAAGAAACAAAAAGTGACTGAAAATCCATCATCTTCAAGTACTTTGTCAGTTGGAGTAATTGAAAAGGTATCCATTGTTGATATCGAGCCGAGCTATGAGCAAGAAATCCAGTTTCAAGAGTTAGAACAGTTGGATTCTCTCCAAGATCAAGCCCTCACTGAGTGTTTGGAAGGGGATGATACTTTGATGATTGAAGGCGCAGGAGATACTGAGATCCTTGAGAACAATGAAGAGCTAGGAGATGAGGTAATTTCTGCTCTAAAAGGAATTAATGATGATGTTCAGTTAGAAGATGGGATGGAATTATCCACTATCCCAGATTGGTTGACCGAAAGTTTGATGAAAAAGTCCAGACCACTGGATGAAGTTCAACCAGTTGAGAGCATGCAAGATTTCCTAGAGAGAATTGGCAAAGCTAAAACGCCAAAGAAGCCTAAGAAGTATTCTCAGATTACCAGGAATGATGCAGGATCCAGGATCTTACAGGTGGCAGTCCCGAAAATTGATAAGCCAAAAGATCAGATTACTCCTATGGATTACGAGGTTACAACGTTGGACATTGGGCCAACCACGATAGATCAGGATTTCCATGAGTTGGGTGACCAATATTTCAAAACAGATGGAGCAATTCTTAGAGAAGTGCGCCCAAACTTATGACAGATCTGCCTTGCTTATAACTGAAGTTAGTCAAGTTGAGGACAATTGGGAAGATTTCCAGTACGTACAGGACAAAGTGATACCTCGTTTAAGGGTTCTAAAGGAAGTTTCCTTGCAAATATTGATCCAGGAAGGTGTTATCGAGGAAGGAGCCTCATATGATTTCAGCAGGTGGTATCATTCCTTATTGGCTAAAAGGAAGACATATGACGGAATGAAGGAAGAATGTGCTGCTATACGGAGCGCAGTTGAGAAAATTCAGTTCAAAATCCTCACTTCTCTTGAAGGATTGACAGGACAGGAGCATCATGATGCAAATGGCTTAGATTTAGAAGGACTAAAGAAAAGCGTGATGAACATTTACTTCAAGGAAGTGCAGGTTATTACAGAGAATCAGCTTGATGATATGTCTTCCCTTTTGACCTTCATGGATAACTTTCAGAAACAGGAGGATAGATGGGAAAGTACTTTCACTCAGTGCCTGGAAACCTTGGACGTGATCGGAGTGCAACTGGATTCTGTGCCGAGTATCTCAATGGAAGAACTTGATTCTGTGTTAGCTAAATTTCTTGCATTTGCAGCTAGGGAGCGATCCAAAGGGAATTGCATTCTGGATTCCCACTTGCTCGAATGATTTGCAGGTGTCATCATTTTCCATACTCCAAGTGGCTTGTTCTGCTTGCGCCATGTGTCCTTTGAATTGGTTATGCTTTTTAGGGTTAGGGTTTATCAAATTTAATCTTGGCCATTGATCTCAAGTTTAATCTTGGCCGTTGCTTTGTAATTGGGGTGCCTATATAAACCCCACGCATTTCATTTATTCAGGGAGAGACTTATGAAATTGTTGCTACTATTGTTGTTTAAATAATAAGTGGATTCAGAGTTGAGCATTTGTTATTTTTATGAGCCCGCATGGTTTCATTGACTTCTTCAATAGAGTAAATTTGTTTTCAAGTATTTTTAGATGAATGAAAGATTGATAGTGTTGGAAATAGTGGAATTAGTTCATACCTTTTTCAATTGAATGATTTTCAATTTGATGTGTAAGGTTAGTCTGAACATTGAAATTGCTTGACTTGAATTCTATTACCTATATGCATTGATCGAATTGATGGTGGTATTGTGTAATAGGATATCTTTCGTAAACCCTTTGAAGATTGCACCGTCTTTGTCTAGTTGTAGTACTGTGCTTGGCGAAGCAAAGATTGGTTTAAATTTCACTATCCAGCATTTGTCTCTTAAGTTCGTAGGAGTAATTTTGCATAAATCTAGTTTCTTAACCCTCATCCCTTTTCCTTTTGTTTTATTCCAAACCGAAAATCCCCAAAAACATAAGAGCATTCAACGACAAATCAATTCTAATTCCTACTTCGAATAACCTACTATCCAAGGGTCCCTTTGTGAAACCAGCATATCACATCATCCATTGAGCTTGTCCATCCCCAAAACGGAACATTGGAATTACCGTATGACCTTTCTAGCAATCTTAGCATAAGAGGTAATTTTTCAAGAGAGGATAGAGCTGCCTTTGGGCATTCTTTTATTCTGGTGTTTGGTGTGTCACAAAACACGCATCACAGGTTCAGAATATGATTCACTACCTTATAGTGATGGTTATTGCCTTACAATAACTGAACTTACAAATGTCATTTAACTACACAACTCTACTTAATAATCACTCTTCAAATACTACAAATCAATCTTGTTATCTAGAAAACAATCCCTCCTTGAAAGTGTACTAACCAAAACAACAAATACTATAACAAATGTATATGCAAAGATTTTTCATCTTCCTTAAAGGTTCTCTTCAAGAACTAATAATAAAAAAGGAGACAATTATGCAATTAAACCCTCATTCATATTAAACAAAGGTGATTTTATTAAAAAAGAAAACAGATTACAAAGCTAAAATCCTTGCAAAACTAGTTAAGAACCATAACCAACACCAGTCATATGCCTTATGACAGTTCCTAAAACAGCCAACTACCCAAAGACAACACAATAAAATGTTACAGACATAGAAGATTACACAGGCCTACTCGAGCACCAACCCAACCAACATCTAATGGTGGGCTCGAGACTGTCTTTTCTTCATCTGAGACTTGAGCACCATTGCAAACATATCCTTTCTTTCTTTGCTTTTTTTCCGTTAACCGTTTGCTAGCCATCTGCTACCCTAGTTGCCGCCTTCTGCCAATCCAAAGATTTAGCAACAGGATTCTTCAAAGCTCCAACCAAGCCTCCATTTGCTTGCTGACTCCATTCACTAGCCTTCCGTTTCCCTATCTCTTTCCCTTGCGACCTTGTTGAGTCTCTATTCTCATGACAGTCCGGAGTCATTGCCCACATATTGGGGTCTAACTCCTCTCCTTCATTCTGGACAGCCTTAACACTGTCATTAACTTGATTTCCTTTCTGAGTCAGGTCTTCAACATTTTGCAGCTAAAGCTCCCTACGCCCTTCTGCAACAACCGCCCTCCCTTCCTAAACGCGCTCCCTAATACCTTCCTCCACATTCTCCACCCCTTCTTGGCCATGATCTACCTTGCTACTTTCCAGAGCATTAAATTGATTCTCATCCTTTTTCTCTACTGAATAGTGTTGGGGGCCAACATCTTTCCACCAGTAGGCTGAATTGGAGGCTCTGTGTTTTACACATTAAGCAGCCAGATGCCCCGTTTTAAAGCAAACTCTGCATCTAAAAGGGATCCCTTCATAATCTAGGGGTTGCACCCACACACCTTCGATGTCTTTAAACAAATCTCTTCCAGAGGAGCCTTTGAAATATCCATTTCCACCAAAATCTAGGCAAATGTTGAGTGCAACAGATTTGACGATCCTTCATCCATCATTAAAAAATTTCCTAGAGAGTTCCCTACAACTTCTAAGAATGAATCAAACCAAAAGTGTAAGGGAAAGTTTGGAAGCCTCACCCAAATTGGGACCTTCTCGAAAACCTTAGTGGCTGGATTAAATGTCGGGTGCCAAGGTTTTAACATCAGGGGAGATTTTTCATCCCATTCCCAGTGATACTCACAAAATCTTCTTTCTATCCTGCTCCTTTTCAAACATCACTATGAAGAAGCCTCTTGCCATGGGATAGATTTGGACATCCCCATCTAACAAACCTTCCCATTGATGTAAAATCCACTGGTTAAGGTCTTTTAAACTTGGCCAAAATCCCCTGAAACGTCCAATTAGAGCAAGCCCCAGAAAAAACCCCTTCATTGAACAAAACTTCTTGCTCCAACTCTGCATCAAGCTCCAATGTGACAAATCTGGAAGTTGGGTGAAGTCTTGTGACTAATTCACCCCTGTCAAAAGCGTTTTTGTGAGAAGAAACCAAAGGCTGCAATGGGCCCAATTGAAGCCGCCCAGGCTATGTCGAAATGGGTCCCTTATCTAACTCTGCCCCGACCCGTGCAGTAGGATGTTCACTAGAATGGTGTCGCTTCTTAGAGGTGTCGCTCCCATCCCCGCCAGCGCTGTCATGGCCTGTCCTCCTTCTTGCTGCACCCTCTGAAACATTTCCCCGTCGGTCCAAACCACCCTTGCATTCTTTAGTGGGTTGAAGTCCCCCATGCAAACCCTATGCGTCCTGCATCTTACTGTCCAGGCCAGAGGAAACCCTACTTTCAATGGCACACTGCTTCCGATTGTTGCCTTCTGTTGCCTTCCATCTTCCCAAATTAGAATGAACATATGATATTGAAACATTAGTATTTCTTCAAATAGGTGTGGTGTATAATACATAACTTTTTTTCCTTGCTTTCCAACCCCTTACAATTGATAAAAAAATTATGGAGACAATTCTCAATAGATGGATTACATGTCACATGATCAATTGCTAAATAACCAACCTCCTACACAAATCGCCAAGGAAAATATCACAAAATTTGTCAAAATGGAGGTCAAGAAAACCATGCAGCATTAATGGCTACGTACATCGTTTTCCTTCTCCATTGCTACCTATGAATCCACGTTGAATGATAAATTGTTTCTTATGGCATGAGAAAATTTGTTTAGGTAGTTACAGGCCCTCCATGGGTCATAAATGGTTATGCACTACTAAACAACCTTACAAATCATCAATTGAATTTAGGTGTGGAGATTAGAAGATTGTTGGTGTGGATGTCATCTCTTTTGAATCTGTTTAAATGTTGACTG
>VDFB02027165.1:0-17694 GCA_007258455.2 Sequoia sempervirens
GTGTGTCATCCTTAGTTTGATAATCATTGTTGACTTGGTAGATGATTAACTGGGAGTCTCCATACACCTGTAGTTCTGTGATTTTCCATTCAATAGCCACTTTTATTCCAAGGATCAAAGCTTCATATTCTGCCACATTGTTAGTGCAACGGAAGGTAAGCCTGTATGATCGTGGAATTGTGTGCCCAAGAGGTGTGACAAATAGAATTCCTGCCCCTGATCCATGTTGTGTGTAGGATCCATCGAAGTAGAGTTGCCATGGTTGTGTTGTAACGTTGAGGATGTCCGCATCGGGAAATTCCATGGTCATAGGATGACTGTCTGATAATGGAGCTTCTGCTAATTGATCGGCGATGACTTGTCCTTTAATAGCTCGCCTTTCAACATATTGAATATCAAACTCACTAAGGAGCATGACCCACTTTGCCAACCTTCCTGTTAAAGCTGCTTTGCTCAGTAAGTACTTGAGAGGATCAATTTTTGCAACGAGCTTGATGGTGTGAGTGAGCATATAGTGTCGCAATTTTTGTGTTGCAAATACTACTACTAAGCATGATTTTTTAATGAAGGTGTAGTTTACTTCATGTCCATTGAGTGTCCTGCTGATATAGTATATAGCCTGTTCCTTTCCTTCCCTATCCTCTTGTGCTAGCAAGGCTCCTAAAGAAATATCCGTTGTTGTGATATATAGCAACAATGGCTTGTCTTCACTGGGTGGTACCAAGATTGGTGGTGTCATCAGATAATGCTTGATTTGATTGAAATTACTCTCACACTATTCATCCCATTTAAAAGGCACATTTTTATGCAAAAGATGGTTGAATGGATGACACCGATCTACTAGTTGAGAGATGAATCTTCTGATGGACTGTAGTCAGCCTTGTAGAGATCTTAATGTACTGATATTCTTGGGAGGTGGCATTTCCATAATGGCTTTAACTTTTGCTGGATCTACTTCAATTCCTTTTGTAGAAACTATGTATCCAAGGAGTTTTGCTAATGTTACTCCAAAGGCACATTTCTTAAGATTCAATCTGACTTTGAATTTTTCCAACCTGTCAAATATTTTGGCCAATATCTCTAGATGTCCTTCTCTGGTGTAAGATTTGGCTAAGATGTCTTCCACATAGTCCTCCATGAAGGTATGCATCATGTTGTGGAAGATTGTTGTCATAGCTCGCTGGTATGTAGCTCCTACATTCTTTAACCCAAAAGGCATGACGTTCCAGCAAAAGGTGCCCCATGGACATGTACATGTTATCTTTTCTTGGTCTTCAGGAGCTATCTTGATTTGATTGTATCCTAAAAATCCATCCATGAGTGATAACATTTGATGGCCAGCTGTTAGATCTACAATCATGTCTATGTTTGGCAAGGGAAAATCATCCTTTGGACATGCTTTATTTAAATCCCAGAAATCAGTACATATTCTAATGGTGTTATCTGGCTTTGAAACAGGTACAATGTTGGATATCCATTCCGCATAATCAATAGATCTGATAAATCCAACATCTAGTAGTTTCTTTAAATCATTTTTGACCAATAATGCAACATGTGGATGCATTTTTCTCAGCTTTTGTTTTACTGGTTTAGTGCCAGCTAGTAAGGATAAGTGATGCATAATGAGATCTGTGTCTAAGCTTGGCATGTCAGAGTATGACCAAGCAAAATTGATGCATCGTTCTTTAAAGAATTTGATAAAATCCGGCTTTTCTGTATCTGTTATGGAAGCTGCCAGGTGTAGGATTTTTTCTTTCTCTGCTGTGCCAATATTAATAGACTGTGTGGGTTCTATTAACACTGATGATCTTTCATGGTAATGTTGCGGGAGGATTTCAAACCTTCCATCCTTTGGTGCCTCAATGAGGTTTTCGCCATCGGATGCATTCTTTGTTTTTACTATTTTAGGATCAAATACTGCCATAGAATGGTTTTCACCATCAGATCCATTTTTTTCTTTCATATTTTTGCAACTGGAAGGTTGGCATCCTCCTACCTAAAAGCATCGTTAAAAGAAGTATTGGTAGAACAAGTATCGGATTCCTCACAGCAAAGGTAGTTGATAATGGCGAAATCATTGTCAAAAACAGGGAGGTCAATAGGGTGTTGGGGTTCCCATTCGATAAGCTCGGGATGTAGTAAAGGCAACAAATCATTAGATAGGTTGAGGTCAGCGATTGTGAAAGCTCGGATGGAAATGTCATCTAGGTTGTTTGTGGTTATGTCAAGGCCTACAAAGGTATTTTCTTCCACATCATTTATCTCAATCGATGTTCGTTCATCTTCACTTGAGTCATCGAAATTTTGTGTTTCATAGACAATAGGATTAAAGCTTGAGCTTTGACCCTCCTCGTGTTTGGGGGTATACTTTTTGATAATGTCAATCTGAATATCCTCATAGGAAACATCTGATAAGTTGTCCCACTCATACTCATTTGAATCCGTTTCAGAGTTACCTCTTATTTGAAGAATACGCTCCACAGTTCTATTGGTGATTTCTGCTCTTGCTTTTTCTGTGTATCCTAGTCCAGTTTTGCCATTCTGCTGAATTGTGAGGACTTGGATTGGTTCTGTCACACTTTGTTTCCCTCGATCAAGAGATCCTAGTTCTGCTACATATCCTAGTCCCGTTTTATCCTTATGTTGGATCGTAAGAGGCTGGATTGGTTCTGTTATGCCTTGTTTCCTTAACACGAGAGGTCCATGTCCTGAATATCCCATCTTCTCCAGAATAGTTTTTCCTTTTCCATATTGATTTGTCTCTATGATGTTACTTGTGGAAGCAGAAGCTTCCTCATCCTTATAAAGCCAATTTAGTATGGCCTTATCTTCTGATTCTTCATCTAAGCTCCCAACTTTTACAAATCTGCCATCTAATGCTGTTGTAGATTGTTCTGAATTGTGGGTGTTTGTAGATGGTTGTCCATACGTTTGTAAGGGGGGTAACATTTGTGATAGTTGAAATGAGTGTCCTACACCATATTCACTTATTCCTTCATCACTTATCTATACTTCTTTGGTGAATTGATGTGAGAGTGGAGCCAATTGCTCTTCAACATTTGAAGGGTTAGATTGTGCCACCCTTATCTCTTGTGATTTTTGTTGTTTTGGAAGCCACTTTGAAATGAAGCTCTGTTGTTGCTCACTATCTGATGTGCCAACTTCTCTATTGTTAGGTATGAATGTATCCTGAGATGTCTTCAATGCATGACAAGCTTGGGTGTCATTGTAGTCTGCTGTGATTGTCACCTCCTGTCCATTGACGGGAAATTTCAAGCATTGATGATAAGTAGAAGGTACTGCTTGCATATCATGGATCCAAGGGCGTCCCAACAGTATGTTGTATGTTAGTTCTCTATCTAAAACTTGGCAAACCACTTTTTGGACAATAGGCCCAACTTGAATGGGTAATATGATCAACCCTTTAGAGGACCTTTCTTCTTCATCATATGCTTTGATTGTGATTTTTCTTCTTGTATCAATGGCTTCATCTAAGTATCCTAGTGCACGAATCAGATTTAAGGTACAAATATTTAAACCAGCCCCTCCATCTATTAGGACACGTTTTACACGATGTTTATGGATAAGGACTTCAATGTGAAGGGTGGAATTATGCGGATGGGTGAGTGATACATCATCATGTTCAGAAAATGAAAGGCAATGAGGTGCAGATAGATGTCCCACCATAGCTTGGAATTGACACACATCCAGATTGTTAGGTACCATAGTTGATACAAGAGCTTGTTCAAGAACCTCTTTGTGTGATGGGGAAATCTTCAAAATTTCCAAGATTGATATTTGTGTCGATATTTTCTGCAATTGATCGATGAGATTATATTGATTGGAGGGAGGATCCACTGATGGGGATGATATTGATGCTCCTTTCAATATAACTTTGGATTGTGCCCTTGTTGTGGCATTAACCGATTGGTATTCTTGTTTCCCTTTGAGTGTGATTACATTGATTTGGTTTTCAGATTTATCCATATGTTGTACCAAATTGGTAGATGTAATGTCATTGTTCTGATTGATTTGGTTGCATAACTCTTCATCCTCCTTGGTAGTGGACAAACAAAGGATTGTTGTGTCATAAACATAACCAACGTTTTTGCCTTTGGTGTTTGCAAAAGAAGATTCTCCCTTCTGATAATTGGGTAGAGGATTTTTGAATGTTGTATGATCTTTGTTTGTTTGAGGGCCCTCTACAAATACTTTCTTTTGATCTATGAGGTCTTGCACCGCATGTTTTAATTGCCAACAGTTTTCAGTCATGTGGCCTTTATTTTGATGATAGTGATAGTAATGTAAGTCATTCCACCATGATGGTTTGACTTGAGGGTCCCAATTTCTAGCCTCTTGTACTTGAATGAGTTTTTCGTCTAAAAGCTCTTTGAGGACTGATTCCAATGATTGCCCTAACGGTGTGAATTTTCGTTTATTGGAGGGTCGTTGAAATGATTGGGTTTTTGTTTCTCCACTGTTTTGACTATTTCCTTGATCACTACTTTGTTTGACATTAAAACCATTGTTTTGTTTGTTTGTAGTGGTGGGTGTCAAGGTGAATACTGGTTTAGGTGTATGTGTATCGATCATGGTATCAGTATTCTTGTTCTTTTGCCAGAATCTTGGCTTTTCGTTGTTGTTGTTAGAGGAATGGTTATTGTTTGAACCTTCAATGAAGTGTTTGATTATTCCTCTTTTGATTAGAGCTTCTTCAATTTTGAGCCCCTTTTCGATAACTTGTTCAAATGTGGATGGACATTGTAAGTCCAATCTGTAATTCATGTCATCTACTAAGTTATCAATGAACATCTCTATCTTCTCCTCTTCAGGAATAGATCCAGGGTATTTAGCAAATAGCCTTCTCCATCGTTGGAGAAAGGAAAGAAATTTTTCACCTTTTGCTTGTTTAGTGTTGTAGAGTTCTTTTAAGGTTACCCCATGTTGGATGTTGAATGAGAAGTGTGTAATGAACCTATTGATTAGTTCTTCAAAGGATTGAATCCCAGGTTCCAATTTAGAAAACCACTCCATGCAAGTGTTTCCTAAGCTTCTTGGAAATAATCATAGTAAGTAAGAGTCCTCGTGTGCGAACTCTATGCTCATGGCTCGAAATTCCTGTATGTGATCAAATGGATCGGTTCTCCCATTGTATTTGTTGTATGTTGGGTATTCACAATACCATGGAAATGGTATCATGTTAATGCTTGAGTCGAATGGATAAGGGAAAATGTCTTGCAATAAATATCTCTTTGTTGGCCCTTGTTGGATATTTTGGAACTGTAATTGCAATTGTTGGATTTGTCTTGTCAAAGCATCTATTTGATTTGGATTTTCTATACTAGTTGAGTTAGGTGTGGCTGTTTCCTTGAGTTGATTGACATCAAAGTCTTTAGGAAGTTTAGCACCTTTGTCAGCTAATAGTAGAAGATACTTTTCCATGTCTTGCTCTAGCATCTTTTCCATAAATTTATGGAAATGAGGGTCTTGTTGAACTTTCTCGATTTCCTCTACAGTTATTTCTTTCTCATGTGAGTTAATAAGAGGATCAGTGTTGCTATATCGTCCCCAAGGGTTTTCTTTAGCCATGGCTGCTATTCTTTCATTTTCTTGTTCTCGTTGTTTTTGATATGCTGCTCGTGTGAAAATAGGCATACAAACGTTTAAAGTTTTATTCTAGACTTTGATCTTGGATTTGATTGGATAAGTGTCAAGTTTGTTGATTTAAAATCTGATTTAGTTTTATCTAGTTTCGTGATGGAAGGATGATAAAATCCTTGATAGGAAAACTTTGATAGAAAATCTCAGATTTTGGTGATAATGACACTATGCAAGATGCTGCAAGATCTAGGTGTAGGGGTAAAGCTTTCCCTTTGTGTAACTTAAGTGTTCTGGACTGTGAAAAAAAAATGTTCCGGACTGATGAAAACCTTGTTATCGATATGGGTAAACTGACAAAATGTCCTATTAACTCTCTGTTTTTCTGACTTTATGGCGCGCTAAAACAGAGACAGGGCGTGCTAAAACAGATACTGGGAGCGCTAAAACAGAGACCAGACGCGCTAAAACAGAGACCAGGTGCGCTGAAACAGAGACCAAGCGTGCTAAAACAAAGACCAGGCGCGTTGAAACAGAGACCAGGAGCGCTAAAACAGAGACCAGGCACGTTGAAACAGAGACTGGGCGCGCTAAAACAGAGACTGGGCGCGCTGAGACAGAGACCAGGAGCGCTAAAATAGAGACCAGGCGCGCTGAAACAGAACCTTAAGGTGTTTAAGACAGAAAAACTATCTTATTCTATGAAACTCACTTGGCCTGGTATCATAGTGGATGGCTGGTTGTGGGATGTATTTTGGACGAATTCTCTGACTGTGATTGTGGTGTTGCCTAAGAGCTCTTCTTTGGAAATATGCTTGTGAATCTAAGGGAGCTACAGCGTAGTGGTCTGTATAACCTCTAGAGAAATCGTGATACCTATGAATGAAAGTCCTATGTTGGAGTAGAACTTTCCTGCTTTGATACAGAAATCATTGTTTTCTTAGGAGTTGTTTGTATGCAAGTGTTTTCTTTGGTTTTCGGATTCGTTTGGCAAGAGATTTCTTGAAAAACTTGGTGGATACCCAATCTCGAATCATGAGAAATCCACAAGTGCGTTGATTTTAAGGATTTTTGTGATGATCTTATCTGAGTTTAATGATAGAAAACACAGCAATCAAGAATAGAATGGTTGTCTTTTAAAAATCCTAGAATCTAAACAAATAGTGTATGTTCTCAAGAATCAATGATTCTTCTTGATTTTCACTGGTTTGATAACAAGATAAAACACTTCAAATAGACTCACTCCTAGAGATAAAAGGTCATCGTTATATACTCGAATGGCCCACAGCTTGGAATTGCGTCGACTCACACAGCCATGTCACCCCCTAGAGGGCGCCCGTGTTTTTGTCTTTTCCAGGTGTGTACTTAGAGTGACGGAAGTGGATACCAGATCCCCTGAGCAAACAGTCCTTGGCAATTATATGGTGAGTGCTTGAGGGTAGATTCTTCCCCGCCCCTGCACCGCCGAGTATTAGAATGTTTGGAAACTGACAAGCGTGCTTCTATTTCTAGGTTCTTAGATAGGGTTTCCGTTCGGAGCGGCAAATGGATAAACTCCCTCGAGATACCTCCCAATCTTTAAAACAAAGATTTTGGGGATGCTTATCCTGCACACTTCCGTTGAAAGAGGGTTTCCCCAAATTCACATAAATTTTTAAGTGGGTTGGAATACCATGGCTTTTGGCTATCCCCACTCAGGTCGTTCCCGTAGGGTGAGTACTTTTTCCCACTACGGCAGGCCTGTCTAAAGGTTTTAAGAAAGCTTAAAATGCATAAAGTAATGGTGAGTCTGGTATTCTGATGCACCCAGTTAAGGGGAGAGCATAAACCTATCACCCAAACACAGCAAAAAAAAGTTGTTCTTTTTTAAAACCCAAAAGACAAGTGATTTACTCTAATGGAGATATTGCTCCATGATAAGCATGATGTTCAATTTTTAAACTGCAAAAAGAAATGTGACGTTTCTATCCTAGGATTGGTAAATTTTAATCCATTTCTATCCTATGATTGGTAAATTTTTAACCATTTCTATCCTAAGATTGGTAAATTTTAACTGTTTCTATCCTAGGATTGGTAAATTTTAACCAAACAAAAAGACAGAAATAAAATCTGGCCGCGGACGCGTCGGATCCAGATGAAAGAAATGATTTTAAAGATGAAAAGGTGGTATTTTGGAGCGAAACCCAATGCGCTGGAATAATGTAGGGCATGCTAGAGCCGGGCAGTAGCGGGAAACGGTGATAACAGTGCGCTGCAAAACTCCACGATCCCACCGAAACTTTCACACGATACACAGCAGACATGATTTCAAAAGTTAGCAAAATGTAGGGGTATTTCCCGTGGTGGGCACCAAATTGTAAAGCGGTAGAAGGGAAAAACAAAATTTAGAAACTAGCAAATCCTCACGGCTACAAATGGGATGGTATGCAAAGATTAAAGAGATTTTAAAAGCGAGATTTAAGCTACGATGGAAATCTATCCTATTTCTCTCTAACTCTAAATATTTCTCTAATTTACTTAGCTCTCAGATTTGTAAGCTAATTAAACTATTAAAATGACACTTAGAGAATGAGAAATGAACTATTCTACTCTAATATGATTAAAATATGCAAATTCTATTCTAATGGCAACCATGACTGCAAATGCTTGATGCTTGAATGCTGCTTGATGGATGCTGGAATGCTGGATGGTTTGGATGCTTGAATGTTTTGGAAACCTGCAGAGTAAGATTGCATTAGTTGGGATCCTTTTCTTTTAGCCCAAGAGCTGTATTTATAGCTTTCACGGCAGCACAATTGTACAGGAAACCGGGATGAGGGGCTGTGATTTTCTCTGGAGAATCCAAAGGCATGGGATGAGAAGAAGGAGCTGATCATGGAGAATGGTTTCTCTCCATGAAAACACCAGGCAAGAAGAGAGGGAGGATTGATGGAAGAAGATTGAGAGGACTTCCTGCAAGTTTGTCCCTGAAGCTCTTCCCGTGAATGGAAGCTGCATTAATTAGATTTAAAAAATATAATTTTATTGGTGAGTGAATAGTGTAAATGATTTATGCATAAATTAAATATTTTTAGTTTATTTAATTTTAGCAAAAGAGGAATAAATAATTTAATAATTCAAACTATAGGGTTTGTTTTATTAAATTAAAAAGGAGAATGATAATTAAATAAAAGATTTTTAGCAATCTTTATTTAATTAAGAAGAAAGGTGATTTTAAATAACACAAATTATTTAAATTGTGTATTTAATTTTAAGATAGAAGTAATAATAATAATAATTAAATAAAACAAAGTTTTTAATTTTGTTTATTTAATTAAGAGAGAAATAATATGATGAAAATGATAATAATTAAATAAAACAAAGTTTTTGATTTTTTTTATTTAATTAGGAGAGAAAAATAGAAGAATTTAATAAATGAACTTAATATAAATAAATATTTCTATTTATTTACTAAGTAGAAGAATTTAAGATTAATTAATCAAATATGTCGTATTCAATTAATTAAATTCTCTAGACCATTTTTAGGTGTCTACAGCTAGAGACTTCGGACCAACTCTTCACTTCATCCCGATGCTTCACCAATTACAACGTGGTTGGATTGAGGTACAAATTTCACTTTCCCTTGATATACCTCGTCAGTACATGTGGTTGGAATCGTACCTTGGGGTGATGAAATCCCCAAGCAGGTCTCGCTAAGAAAAAGAAAAGGAGGGTGACTCAAAAGGACTTGGTAAGCTATGATTTCTTGTCACCCAAGATCACAAATGACACAAGGGGATTGGATACATCAAATAGCTTACCAACAAGCACGAAAAAAAAGATTAATTGACACCCCTAGTTAGACTATGTGCCTAAGTTATACAAAACAAGTAGTGGTTGATAAGTAACTAACCCTATAAGATAATTGTTAGTGAATCTTGTCCTTTTTCCTCACCAAATGTCGATTAGATGCTTGCAAAAACTTAAACAAGACACGTTAGGGGGTTAGAAACACTTAAAACAACCAAAAGGAGTGCTAAAAAACTAAAATTTCACCTTCTAGAGAAAGTTGTCCTAGTGGGGCGGAGTCTATGTAGAGGGTACATCAGCTTGTCTAGATGGAAGTGCATGCGGAAGAGTTCACCTATCTAGAGGAGTCAGCCTATCTAGAGGAAAGTCCACCCCTATATGAAAAATCTGCAAAATCAACCGGAGTGCATTGGAGGCGGTTGCCCCTTAGGCAAGGTCGGGGTCCCTTCTGGGAGTCAGAATCCACGCCCCTGCTCCAGAGGTCAGTCTGCCCCCTCAAGAGTGAGGTCACCTTTGAAGGTCAAGTTCACCTCTTTGTAAATTCGGGTCCACCCTCTACAACCTCGCTTACACAAAAGTGAAAAAATAGAAATGTAAGAAAGATATAAACTGAGTTTGTAAGGTCCCACAGTATGCAGAAATGTGATAGGAAGAAAATACTTGCTAGAAAATGAGCAGCAAACAAAATAGTGCCAACAACAACTATAAACACCCTACACCTCAAGATTGGGAAAATGCTTAACTTAACAAAACAAAATGGAACCTTTTACCTTGTTGAGTTGTCCTTTTGGTTGGCCCTTCAATCTTTGATGTAGTGTATGATCCCTTGATGGCAAAAGATGCAAGTGTGAGATGCAATGGGGATGGAAAATAGGTGAAAATGGATGCAAATGCAATAATTTGGCTAAGTATGGCTCAAGAGAAAATTTTGCAAGAGTTTGGATAGCATAAATGATCTCCCCCAAAATGAGAGAAAAGAGGGGGTATTTGTAAAAATTTGGAACTCTCTAGGAAATGGGCCAGTTGGGATTAAACCAACATGGCCAAGATGTAGGGCTATGGTGAGTTGAGAACTCATAAGCCCTCACATCTTGACATGTGACATGTGAAGTGGCTTGAAAAGGATGATGTGTACATGAGTTGTAAGAAGAGTACATGACATGGAGGTAGTACATAGTACCTTGGGATTGAGACAAGATCTCCTCATAAAGGAGGTCCTTGTCCCCATGTGGGTGACAGGACATGTGAGGAATTAAAATTCCTCAAATATCCTAAATGAGGGATGAGAGAAGGAATTTAAAATTCTTTGGAATGTATTGGGGGATTAAATGTGAACTAAAAATTAACATGGGGAATGGAGTGCCTTCTCTAAAAGAAGAATTTTTTTAATAAGGTTTACATAGAACAAATTTTATAAATGACATGGGGATTAGGTTGACCTAATTAAGTGATTAAAGTTGTGTAAGTACCTAATTAGACAAATTAATGCCAGAAGATTAGAGGCAAATTGGGAATTTTGGAGGATGTGACCCTAATGATGATTAGGGGTGTGCACATATTAACCATAAATTAATTATGATTAGAGGGGGGTTAGATGGTTAAGAGGGATTAGAGACCAACTTGCAAAAGTTGGAGGATGTGACAATGAGAGAGAAGGCGAGGAATTAAAAAATAAATTTAAAATTCCAAGAGGTAATATGACTAAATTAGATAAAGTGATATTTATTTAATTTAGAGAGGAAAGAGGGGAAAAGTATTTATTAAATTAAATACTTTGGAAACCTTATGTAAGACATGAAATATTAATTAAATGAATGATTTAATCAATACTGACAAAGAGGATGAAGTAGATGAGCAAAGGGATGATTAAGGAGATGTCTTTGACCATATGGAAGTGGTCAAATTTAGATGTCTACAGAAACAATTAAGGTTGAGACTAGATTTGAAAACAAACATTATTAAATTTCCACCAAAATGAAATTCAAAAAGGGGGGTCTCATTATGGGAGGACTTGGATTCGCCACCTAGGGCTCATGGGTCCTGGCTCAGTTTTCTAGGACCTAACCCCATGGGATTACAAGAAGGCTAAAAACCCATTTCAGATCAACTAAAAAAGGGGGGTCCTGTTAAGGGAAGACCCATTCACCACCTAGGGTGAATGGGTTCTAGCACCATTTTCTAGGACCTAACTTTTCCCAATGAAATAATTTATTAATTAAATTATGGGTATTGGGAGAGATCTTCAAGAGGTGTCAAAATTAAGGCTTAAATTTGAATTAAAAGGCAATTAATTACTCCAATTACCCACAATTAATTAATGACTGCCTAGATAAATGTGAAAGTTCCTTATAATAGTTTACAACACTTAAATAAGGTATAAATTATGTGTATTTTATTCTGAAAGGGGCCCATAAGGATTAATTAAAAGTAAATATATCCTAAAAAAGTGTGAAAGTGTGTTACAACACTTTACAACACCCTTGCAAAGGATCAATTAAGGCATATTTGTGTTAAATAAAGGTCCTAGAATAGTGTGAATGTATACAACACATTGCAACACCACTCCAAGATATCATTAAATCAACTTTAATGTCAATTATCAGACTAAGGGAAAAAGGCTTACTTTTTCCATTACTACACCAATAAATCACAATAACATAAGTCAAAGTCAATCAAAAAAGACTAAAATGGAAAAATATTCATCTTAAAGACCACTAGTAAACACAACATCCACATCAAAACACACTAACATGCTCCTAACCAAGAATCAATCTTTCTTTAGATCTAATCTAAATTTGAATAGACCACCACAAAAGTAACAATCTAACACCAACCCAATATTCACCTCCAACTTCAATCAAACACCACAACAACAAACACCTAATCCCAATTCCAATTTTGCATCTAACTTCAACCGACCTCCATAATAATTTAATCCTAATCCCACTTTCACAACACACTTTCAACAAAATACCCCACCCATGAAGCAAAATCAATTTAATGCAACTAATAAAATTTTACATAGTTCTACTTCACATCATAAAAACACTAACCCATTCACAAACCCTTCATAGGGTTCAACACAATATCTCCAATCACACACAACTCTTGTGATACCATCACCTATGGATATCTTATCTCAACAAATGCAACCATTGCAACAAAAAATTTCAAATATGTAGGTATTTGGAAATAAGAAAAAATACTCAGAAGAGTACTTATGTCCTTACCCATTCGACAGGAGAATATGCATGCCTCCCTTCCCAAAAAAAATCATCATACGTGAATATGACATAGCTTATGATCACACAACCTCCTTGGATGTAGCTTTTGATCACATATACTTTTAATGAGAATTTTCCATGGAGTCTTGGAGGTCAAGCTCTTGAATGGTTTGCATACCCACCATTAGACATCAAAACATGGAGTGAATTGATGGAAAAATTTATAGAAAACTTCTCGTATAACATTTCAAATGACATAAACATAATCAATTTATGTATTTAGAAAAAGAAAAGTATGGAGAAACATTCACTTCATTCTTACAAAGGTGGAGAAGCCTTTCTAGTAAATGTCCATGTCACATACGAAAGAAGCAACTAGTACAAATATTTGTAGAAAATATTAATAAATAGATGATGTTACATTCGCAAATTAATTGCTCAAATACCTTCAAAGAGGTTATTGAAAAGGGTCTCTCTATTA
Source organism: Sequoia sempervirens (assembly GCA_007258455.2). Classification (NCBI taxonomy): domain Eukaryota; kingdom Viridiplantae; phylum Streptophyta; class Pinopsida; order Cupressales; family Cupressaceae; genus Sequoia; species Sequoia sempervirens. The sequence goes on from VDFB02027165.1 coordinate 13,093, forward strand.
AAAATGCCTTATTGGAAAAGGGTTATTCAAAATTTTTATGGAAAACAAAAATTACTAGAATAATTCGAATGATAAGAATAAAGTTTGGTCAAACAAAAAAAATTGATGAATGATGACATAATAGACACTAAATTGGTTGAGAAAGATCATCCTGCGATCAGCCTTAATAGACCCAAAACATCAAATAATGGTAATCCACCATAGAATCATAAGCAAAAAACTAACATGGTACAAAACACTAAACAACTTAGTCTTCGAAGGACTAACCAACTATGAAAAACATACATTTTCTTAGGAGAAGATATTTAATTAGTTTTAAAGAGAATACTACAATAAAATGCTATACAAATCCCTAAAATAAGACACTATAGAACTAGGACCATTTAAACGATCTTGGTGGAATGATGATGACTTATATGAGTATAATAGAAATAAAGGGCATAAAACCTCTTACTATTTTGAACTCAAGAATGCTATTCAGGATCTCATAGAATAGGGAGTTGTAGAAATTGATAATCCATAGGGATCCTCGAATGTAGATCATACCATCTTTAAAGATCCCTTGCAAAATTATGGATTAAGGAAAGCCTCTACTTTAGGAACAAATAAGAACTAGGCCAATTATACTCATGTCACTTATGAGTACATGGTTAACAATATCCAATCGAACTATAATAAAGCCTCATCTATTCTTGTCAAGAGCGACAATCTTGAGTGTGTTATCAATTTTGATGATGTTGTCAATTCCCACGTGAAGATCAAATCAAAGAATATGATGACATTGAAGGAGAATCTATTGGCTCTATTACATTACCTAGCCAAGTCAGACTAATTATAGTGGAGACTACATTTCAAATCCTAGATATTGATACTCCCTATAACATCTTCCTAGAACGCCCATGGATCAATTTCATCTAGGCTATTCCATCAACCATACATCAATGCATCAAGTTCATGTACAAAATAATTGAAGTGAATATACAAGAAAATTTGAATCAAATTGAGCATTACAAACCCTCACAGAAATCCTATCTTCTTAGAGAATTAGATCTTACCAACACTACCTTACCATCTTCCTCTAAAGCAATTGAGCCTCCATCAATATCGACATCTCCCATTCCCTAATAAATCATGGTTAATATCAAATAAATTTGAGTTGGGTAATATGAGTTACAAAGATACCTAATGGAGCTTGCACCACTACCCAATTTATCTCAATCCTCTGATGCTCATGATAATCCCATGTTTGATCAGGACATCTATGATAACCCACTCTTTTAGGATGATCCTATACAAGGACATCCCAAAGCATCCCCTTTCATTCTAGGGTCATAATCCTTCCAGTAATGTGCATGAACTAACATCTTTCCATCTCAAGCATTTTGGGCTAGAGTATGCATCTATAAGTGTTGCATCTATTGAACTTTCTTGCCAACTCGTTGAGTGCGAGTGGGTTTTCTTTGATATTACTAGTGCTAAAAGGAATAATTGCGAAGAATATGTTGAGGAAATCGCTAATCCTATACATTAATCATACATCTTTTCCATTCCATCTAACTCATCCAATTTCATTTGTCTCCTAGACCTGGATCAACAATTATCAACACAAAAGCATAAGGGTATAGATCAAAATTCAAGAAGGAAAAAATCTTTATCAAAACAATGTGCAAAGTCAAATAAAGAAAGAAAAGATCAAGAAAATTATTTTGAGAAAAATTCAAAGAAAAAGTTCTGGGATAAGAAAGAGGTAAAATCCAAAATAAAAATAAAGCATAAATTAATCTCCAACTGTGCCTTTATACCCACAAAAATTGTGTTGCAAATATAGTTGCCATTGCACCAAAATATTGACTTGTTAATGCCCAATACAATCGCCAAAGTTAATGAATCCATGAGAGGTGGTTAAGCCATGTCATGAACCCAAGAAAATTGTGCTACATAGGACAAGGATACCAAGGGTGCACACATTACAACAATCCCCCCTCGCGTAAGCGAGGGGTTCAAACCCATGACCCAGGATCTGATACCAATTGTTGTAAAGGTGGTTGTTGTTGCACCAATAGATCAACATGTTAATGCCTAATACAATTACCACAATTAATGAATCCATGGGAGGTGGTTAATCCATGTCATGAACCCAAGCATTGTGCTACACAACACAGGGAGACCAAGGGTGCACACCTTGCAAAAAATTGAGGGCATCTATAAAAGAAGCCATCAAGATATGAGATTGTTGATCCTAAGTTTTTATCCATGCCATTATTCCACAATCCATACACTCTATCAAATTCACCCATATTCATAAATCCACCATAGAACTCTACATCTCTTGGAGATTTCACTCAATGTACCTTTGATCATGACCCCTCGATGTGGTCTAATCTATTTGTTGTCCAAACTCCTTTTCTGGGGAAGTATGATGGTCAATGTAGTGCACATTTTGGTGATCATAGTTTAGCTCCTCCCACATACACCATATCACATTTATTATCTTCTATTTTATACCATTTGTACCCATCCATCAATCATTTGCATGCATCTCCTAAAGAGAATCCACCATGATCACCACATCAACAAATTCCTTAAAAGAAAAAATGTCACCTTGATGAAAACCTGAAAGATATTATACATGATATCAAGAAAAATAAAAAATAAAATAAAATAAAAATTAAAGAAAAATAATTTGTCCAATAGTGAAAATTAGTTTGGTGGTGCTTTGAATAACTACCATGGTGAAAACCTAGCAAATAGGCACCATGTGTACTCGATCATTTTCTCTAGCATCTATCATTATTTTATCATATTACATCCATAATAAATCCAACATAGGCTCTTTCAAAATAAATATTTCTCATCCCTCTCATTCCCTAAAAATGAATGACATTTAGTGGCAACCAATTTCCATATCCATCTCTTTTGTAATAACTAGTCCTATGCATAACTGGGGCAATCCTTGACCCAAATTTTAAAAGGATTTTGGACATGGTATCAAATGCTACTATCACTATGACCTATCACAACCCATATTCCATAATAAAACTATTCGTTGTCAATACTAACATGTTGGTTAGACACAAATAGAACATACTACAATTTATCTTAACAAATCTTTGAACAAAAAACTAAATTACCAAACTAGCCTTCAACTTGGCTGATCAATTTCCTATGTATCTATCAATTCCATCTATCTTTATCAAGATATCATTTGTCTTATAGGTTTTATTATCGAAACCAGACCAGACATCTTATATGATATGTTTCACTCCTTAAATCAAGCACAATACTTTGAATCATATCAAACCAACACAATTTATCAGTTGACAAGAAGATCTAAATGGTTGTTGACTCATTTTTTCTAGTTATTCTTATCTTTTTATCCCCTTTATCTTATGTCATGTACCTATGCTACTCAAGGATATCTACAAGTGATTCTAGGAAGCAATGATGGATCATAACTTATTTTTGGTCAAGTTTTGTTTGTGGTTCATTTTGATAATATGATTGGGGAAACTAATTTCCTTGTGTTTGATTGGGGTTCCATTAATCATAATATAAATGTTCTATGCAAGGTAAAGGTTAGATAGTGCTTTATTGCACAAGGTTAACATGATTTGTGGCTATTTCCTTACATATTCCAATAAGGTTCTATTGTTACTAGTAAGAATTAGGGTACTCCTTGTCTTTTGTGTCTAAATATTGACAATGAATACTAAAATCACCAAGGTTTGTCTTAACTTGGTGTACATATATCCACTTATCCATATATCAATATCTTTAGCCAAGTAGAAGCAAAAAAAACCATCACAATTCATAATTTGGTGAGTATACATATTCTTATCACATAGTATAACAGTCTATGATGATAAATGTGCACTAATAAAAGCTCAAATCTATCAATCATACATCAATCTTGATTTGTATGGATGGTCCATCTAACTATTGTTCACTCCTTAATAACTCTTGTTGGAATGCTATGACACACAAAATAAATGCTTTAGCTATATCATCATGCATCCATAATCATGTTAGAATATCATATACATAATAGCTCATTCATATTGCATAAAAATACAAAAAATAGATAGCATTGCATTATATTTTATAAAATCACCATCTATGTAGAATCATATAAAACATGAAATAACATGTCATAAGAATATAGTCTGATCCTACATATTTTCATGTAAATATATTAACCCCATCATATATCATAAGTATTGGATATCCATACATCACATCATACATATAAGTATAAATAAATATCATGTGCATCCATCTATACATAAGCATAAACATACATCATAAATACACATGCACATCATATAGAAACCATTAGATAGAAATAAAATGCATAACATAGATCACATTATATAGAAACATGCATATAGAACAAATATGCATTGAATGTAGTCACTGCAAAAAGTGATCCATCTTATATATATATAAATGTGACATAGTACAAAACTAATATATTTATCAAAATTGGAGCTCGTAGACTCAATCAAAATATACATATGTCCAAATACAAAATCAATCAGGCTATCTCAAGCTACCCCTATCCACTAAGGGGGATGGCATGTCCTACCTCGTTCTTGACTCTAA
>VDFB02027166.1:0-11335 GCA_007258455.2 Sequoia sempervirens
GACCAAGGTTGACTATGATAACCTCAAAATCCTGAGATTCCAACTCAGCCAAGTTCTTCCCCTGTGGAGGTACAGCAGTCTCAACGACAATCTCCATGTCAGTGTTCCTCTCTACGTGGACTAGATTCTTGACCCTCTTGTCTAGCGCATCCTGATAAATTTCATCAAAATCAGAATGATTAAGGACATAGGATGGCTGCCTCCTCTTCCTTCCTAGCTAAGCTTCGATCCAAGATTGGTCTCGGCTAATGCTACTAGAAGGGTCGGTACTAGCAACAGGAGGTTGCGATGAGAGTGAACGTGTAGAAGACCCACTGCGAAGTGGAGAGTCTAAATCCAATTCAATGAGAATTGGGGTTGGTGATGGCTCTGAAACTGGTGTAGGAACTTGAGGCTAAACCTCAGGTACTGGCGGACTCTGAACTGGCCTCTGAACTGATTCTGTGATAGGTTGTCTGTCAGGTTCCGTGTGTGTAACAGTGGCAAGCACCTTGCCCTTTGAATTGTTTGGCGCTTGACCTTTCTTGGGAGGATTACTCCTCTTCTTTTGTTTAGGTTTTGACAAGGAAGGTAGCGAAGGATTCACCACTACTGGCGGCTCTGCTCTAGGCACACTTACCCTCCTTGTCTTCTTGCTGTCGAGGTAAAGTATACTGTTCTGAATAACTCTACTTGACCTCTCTTTGACCGTTGCATATTCCTTGGCGTACCAATCAACTGCTAGCAACGGTTGTGTATCAACCTGCTCTCTGAAAAACTGAGGAAGAACTTCTCCCTCATCATCTGATAAACCTCCCACATCTTCTGACAAGAAAACAGAAATTTGTGAGAGAGAGAAGCGGCCGTAACTACGTCTGCGAACCTCAAAGTCATCTGCGCAATTTGCCCAGTAATCCTCCATAGAAGGCTCGTGATATGTACCTCCAGCAAGGCGAGTTGTATAATGACCTGAAAGATCATAGGCACGTGCTTTGACAAGATACTTAAGATGATATCTCTCAAGCTCTTGTCCTGCAATTTTAGCATCAATTGCCAACTTGCACCATACATTCCAAACTGAAAAGGAAAGTTGAGAGATGGTCTGTGCCTGCGGCGTAGAAGACAATGAACATCATGCATCTATCTCAGGAACTCCTGAAAGATTGTCTTATTCGAAGGATAACGTGGAAGCATAGCTGGATTTCCTGTAAACCCGTATACTCGGATGTAGGTGTATGTTGGGAACTGAATAAACCAATCCGCCCATCCATCCATTGCTGCCCTAGCAACTGCCGAGATACGAATGTGCAACTCCCAGTCCAAGTTTCTCACTATATAAGTCAGAAAAGCCTCATGAACACGCTTGAAATGACGTTCAGCTCTGGTGAACTCAAGCTGATCATAATACTGGTAGACTTCACGAACGAGAATGCCGAGTGTTTAGTCCACCGGAACTGACCACGATAAGCTGATCAAATTGCACGGTCATGAACACATGTAAACTCATGGGCAACTAGGAAGCGGTGATCTGCACGGAGAATATCGATGAAGGATGCCCTGGTCATAATGCTCTCCACTTGAAATGATCGCGACCAATAGTAATGTAATACATCCAAGGCTGGAAAACGTTAGCATGTGCTGACGCGAGACCACGATTCAGGTGTGATTAGAATCGCGATACTTCGATCCTTGTATTCGCGAGCTACATTGTTTGGCAATGCGATTTCTTTGCTTGTTTTAACCATCTTTACGCCATCTTCTTGACACTTGTCCATATCGAATCAAATGCACGCTGCTTTGCTCCATGGAAATAACGGTTAAGTTGTTGAGGAATGCCAAAATCCTTTCAATGTCCTGGGGCTTAAAGGCGCAAATGGCTTCGTCAGATCAAGCTGACACTATCGCGATGGTAAATTGTAATGCTTAATACAAGCCATCCGCAATTCAACACAATGAGCGGAATAGGTAGGCGACCTCTAGTAAACCCGGTACTCAATATTTTTGAATAATTGAGCTCTAATGTAATAGGATCAAGAAGCATACAGCAGCACCTTGTGAAGATGCAGTCATAACCAACTTTGAAAGTCATGAGTAGGGGGTTTTGGTCTTGTATTCGAGTTGAGTGTACTGCATTTTGAAAAACTCGCACGTTGACTGTGAACTCGACTATGTTCTGACAAGATTTCTGGAAAGCTAAAATAGCCTACGAGAGTTAAAATAGCCTTTCGAAGAATTATTTTCAGCGAAAAATCTGAGATATGAGTTTTGTCCAGAAAAGAATTCTAAGACAAACCAGAACGTCAGATATGCGAAAATTCAACTTCTACTCGATTGTACAAAGACTTTTCAGTTGAGAAAATTAGTAACTCGAGAACGAATGTTCTGAAGTTAAAAATTCCTGAAAAATCAAGCGCACGATTTTAACTCGAGGTAATTATATAGAAATGATCCAGATACTGAGACTTGTAGAATTCGCCAATTTCAGGAACATGCAAACTGGAATTTGAGAGAAAACTGAGATTCAAGGATGAAAAAGACGTTTTTAGTATGTTCTTTTTCTGTGAAAATCGCCCCTGAATTCTTCAAATTGCTGATAATTGTGAACTTTAACCTGCAAAAAGATATGTTAGATAAAATCGCCTTTGGAAATTGATGAGAAATTTGCCTTTGATCTGGAAGAATTCGCCCTTGCTTGAAAACCACGAATTTTCTTGAAATTTGCGCCTTTGCCTTTGAGGAAATTCAAATTTTCCTTTGAAGAAAACACGAATTTATATGAAGTTTGAGAATTCGCCTTTGATCTTACTGAAGAATTTGCGAATTTGCCTTAAGCCTTTGGATTTGCTTTAAGAAATACGAATTTTGTTTGAAACTATGAATTTCCCTTAAAGATGCGTGCCTTTACTTCTTGAAGAAATACGAACTTCTCTTGATAAAATTCGCTTTGAAAATTGATAAAATACAAATTTCTCTTAAGATTGAATTTGCTTTGAAAAAAAATACGAATTTCTCGTAAGATTGAATTTTCTCTTGAGAAATACGAATTTCTTTTGAAAGCTTTGTGAATAATAAATGAAGGCGCCATACTTTAAATCAGAAGAAATTCGCATCAATTTAGCAACTACAAGATTTCAAAACCCTGATGAAAATAGAAGACGTCTGATTGGACCCCTTTCAGTTGAACTGCCATTGACTGGAAGTTTGAATTTAAATAAATAATAAAATATTCATCATGCAAATAGCAAAGGCGCCAAAAATAGAAAATCGCCATTTAGTGCTAAAATACAATAATAAACATTAAATATTATTAAACTTCAGTTGACAATTCGGATGAAGCTTTAAGATTCACTGTTAGACTTCACCGATTCCGAAAAGTCATCTCTTGAGCTCATAGGCGTCCATTTGCTCAAGTTATTCCACTTTTTATTAACTTCCTATTTAATAGCTGACAGCAAAGTTACGACTAGCCAACTTCAACACTGATTTCTGAATGACCGGATGATGCTGGGACTGAACTGAAGAATTCATCGGAAAGCCTACTGAACAAGGAAGAAATGTCTGCTGGGAGACACTACTGCAAAATCCATCGTTTAACACCCTGAAAAATTAGGCGCCCCTGATTAAATTCATTTATGGGTTCCAGACTTAACCATTTTCAAAAACTGCCATCAGCCACTTCAAATGGCTGGCGGCCAGCGAAACGGTGAACCTAGCGGCGTGAAGCTCAGCGCATGCGGGCAATTACATCCAGCGGATATATGCGACATCCCGAAAGGCTGTGTTAAAAGGGCCTCAAAAGTAAAAGCGTATGGTTCTCCGGTTACTGACACCATTTTGGCGAGAGTCAAACTTCCAATAAATGCCCTCGCCGACCTCGATATCGCGTTTGGGATGACCGATTCGGGCACTATCTGTTTTAACGGACGGCGAGGAAGGGCCTGAGAAGTCTTTAGAGATAGCCGAAAGAGCAAAGAAAACTGCTTCACAGGGCCTCGAAATGCGATCGCGTATTTTATTGAATATCCATCGGACTTGGACATTTCCAGCTCCCCGGACTTAGACATTTTGAGGATATCGCCATGGCAGCCAAAGACCTCCCACCACGCGTCTGGTTTAAATCGAAAGTGACTGGCTAAGGCTCGTTAGTGGAGAAAAGGGAAGAAGTAATTCGCTTCAGCCATTAGAAGACTTCTTATGAGCGGCCTCATCATGAGGCCTAAAGGCTGAAGCTCCTTTGAATTTTATGTAAAAATACAGCGAAAAACTTTATGTTGGTCGCCCAAAGTGAGGGAGTGCGTGCTTGGTAGAACCTGCGCCCACGATCACCGGAATGTCGGATCGTGATGACGATTACGTAAGCTGGACGGTGAAGTGTTTGATGTTAGGGAAAGACCTCATCGCGATTACGCTCCGGAAGGGTCCCTTTGCCAGTACAGAAGTACATGGTTGCAGAACGCTGAAATTACCGAGGTGTGAAAACTCCATTATAAGCTGATCTTCAGACGACGGCTGTCGGAGCTCTGGGACTCGGATGACTGCGTTTGATATCTCGTCGGATAAGCAGACTAGTCGTGAACAGATTGACTGCATGAGCTACCAGAAATACCAGAATCTACCCCCCCTTTAAGATGGGCGCCCTCAAGCTATAGGTGCGCGTTTGCCTGAAAAAGGACAATTTTCTCATCTCTGGAGCTTTGGGAATTTCATCTTCTGACGCTATTTTCCGGAGCTGCAGGTCTCAAAAAGCTTCGCTGGGTAGCTCATCGGATAGCCAGACCAATCCTGAAGAGATTGATTGTATGCATGAGCATTTTCAACAAGATCTTGACCTTCAAAAAGAAGGGGGCCCCTAGGCTATAGGTGTGCTTTCTTGCTTTTCCTCTGAGAAATCTTCATAATTTAATCACTAAAAACATCATCTCGATCACTGAAATGACCATGTGCAATGTGAAATGCTATCGTGAGACGCGCCTCCATCGAGAAATGCTCCATTCTGAGTCTCTGTTCAGGTTCTGATCAATAAAACTGACTTTGACTGACAAAATATTGACAAAAACTCCATGCTTGATATTGCCCAAAACTGTATTTTACATCATTTAGCAAGGTTAAGACTATTTTATGCAAAGTGCCTTGATGAAGCAAAAAATTTGGTTTGGGTACAACATTAGGCTCCGTCTGGTGACCATGTCGAATACCTACGGCATAGGAGAACCTAAGAATCTCAGTATTAAGTAGACCAGTGATGTATAATTGGGCATTGGAGTCAGTACTTTTTCCCTATTCACCTAAAAACATTGGAGTTTCCTAAAAACCTAACCTAGAAAATCACCTAAAACAAGACTACCTAAATCACCTAAAACACGACAAAACATCACAGAACGGGGAAACACAATACGACATAACGATAAAGCACAATTTTTTTTTTTTTTTTACGATATTACTCCTCCCCCGGAGGGTTGAAGTGCTTAAGATACTGCCCGCTATAAGGAAGCGGGAAGAGCCTTCCATCCTGATGTGAAAGAATATAAGTGTTCTCTCCTGCGGATTCATGAATCTGGAAGGGCCCTAACCATAAGGAATCAAATTTTCCATGCATTCCTTTTGGCTCATGCCTTTTGTCCCACAAAAGGACTTGATCTCCAACTTGAAAGTCTCTGTAACGAGCCTTCTTATCAAAAATTTTCTTCACTCTTTCTTGGTGCTGAGTGATCTTATCGACAACCTCTGTCCTCTCCTCTTGAAGTTTCATTAGGAGCAATATCCTCTTCTGAATAGGATCATTGAATTCTTCATCCTCCACTGTAGATGCCAGCTGTAAAGCAGACAGCTCCAAGGTAATAGGCAGAATAGCTTCTGTACCATACAAGAGAATAAAAGGCGAGGTGCCAATAGCTCTTTTAGGAGTTATACGATCAGCCCAAAGAGCGTCATATAACTTAGTATGCCAAGCTCGCTGATTTGACTCAACCAACTTGTGTATAATTGTGACAATGTTTTTATTGGAAGATTCGGCCTGTCCATTACCCTGAGGGTAATAATCTGACGAATGTGACAGCATGATGCCGTGATCAAAACAAAAACTTAAAATCTCCTCTGATGAGAAGCAAGTTGCATTATCAACCACAATTTTCCGAGGGACTCCGAAGCGAGAAATGATGTTCTCCTTGAGAAAGCTGCAAACCACTTCGGACGTAGCTCGTTTAGTAGGAATTGCCTCAACCCATTTTGTAAAATAATCGGTTGCTGTAAGGACAAAAACATGCTCCTTGCTGGAAACTGGATTGACAGGTCCTACAAAATCAATACCCCACTGCTGAAATGGAGCGTCGATGACAACTGGCCTGAGTGGAAAAGATGCCAATTTCACTTTACCAGCAAACTGCTGACATAGCTGACACTTGTACACCCAATCATATGCATCACGGAACATAGTTGGCCAATAAAACTGTGCTCGTAGAATCTTGAATGCAGTGACCCTTGATGAAAAGTGTCCTCCGCATGCTTGATTATGAAAAGCTTCTAACAACCTTCGCTGCTGATCCTTTCCGACACATAATAGGAAAGTTCCGTCAAGGCCACGCTTGTACAGAACGTTGTTAACAAGCACGAAATTCTGTGCTTTCAATTTCAGTGTTCTTTTCTGTTGTTCGTCCATGTGACGTGGACATTCTCCATACGTTGAATAATACCACAAAGGTGTGTACCATTCTTCCGCAGAATTAACAAGTAGGACCAAAGGAAGGTCCTCTTCAACTTCTTGTTCTGAACCAATTCCACCATTGCTCTTGAATTTGCGATCTCCATCTTCTGCCAATAATCTGCAAAGACCTTGCCCGCGAACAAGCTTGGTTGGTTTAATCTCTAGATCATATTCTTGAACCTTCGCGATCCAATTCCCTCTTTTCGTGCCCATCTCCTGCTGAGTAAGCACACTTTTAACTGCTGGATCGATGACATGCACCGTTGTATGTGAATTCAAAAGATAAAATCTGAAATTCTTGACAGCTCTGACGACAGCATAAGCGTTCTTCTCGATCTGGGAATAACGCATCTCAGCATCTTTGAAATTAGCACTCATAAAAGCAATAGGAGATTCACCCTCCTCACTGAGTTGTTGTGTCAAAATGGCAGACAATGAATGTTCCGACGCATAACAATAAAGAATGAAATCCTTCTGAAAGTTAGGCCGAACTAACACTGGTGCATTAGCAATAGCTTCTTTTATCTTATTAAAGGCCTGCTTGCCTTCGTCCGTCCACACGAATGTAGACGTCTTCTTCATCATTGCTGAAATCTCCTTGGTCAGCTCTGAGAAATCAGGTACAAATCTCCGGATAAAGTTAACTTTACCGAAAAATGAATGCACCTGCGTTTTGCTTGTAGGGAGAGATAGGTTTCTGATTGAATCCACCCGATTCGGATCTATTCTAGTACCTTCTTTGGAAACGATATGACCAAGTAACTTGCCCTCCGTAACCGCAAAGATTGACTTCTTTGGATTCAAAGATATTTTATGATACCTACATCTCTCGAACACTTTCACGAGGTGTGAAAAGTGATCACTCCGTTTATCTGAAAAAACGGTTAAGTCATCAAGATAGACGACTATGATCTTATTCCTAAGATCCCCAAACGCTAAATCCATGGCTCTCTGAAAAGTAGCACCGGCGTTGATAAGGCCGAAAGGCATCCTCTCATAAGCAAACGTTCCCCACGGCGTGGTGAAAGCTGTCTTGATCTGATCCTCCTCAGCCACTGCAATCTGATTATAGCCAGAAAAACCATCAAAAAGTGATAGCATTTCCGATCCGGTAACTGTCTGCAATGTATGCTCCATGATCGGTAAGGGATAATTGTCCTTTAAGGACGATTGATTCAAGTTCCTGAAATCAACGCAAATTCTGATTTCTCCATTCTTTTTGCGCACAGGAACAATATTTGACACCCAAGTGGAGTGATGAATAGGAAAAATTATCCTCGAGTCCACCATCTTCTGAATTTCTGCGTAGATGGTATCTTGAATTCGCGGATTATAATGTCTTTGTTTCTGCCTAAAAGGCTTCACCTCAGACTTCAGTGGAATTGTGTGAGACAATTCAATGGGTGTGAAGACCTTTAAATCTTCATATGACCAAGCAAAAACATCCTTGTACTGCTTGAACAAGGCGATAAACCTCTCAGTTTCTTCAGGAGTGCAACATTTGCCCAAGTTCACAAGCCGAGGCTTGTCTTGATACATATTTGTCTTCACAAGTTCAATTAAACTTGTTCACGAAGTTGGAAAATTTGACAAGTCGATCATGGATCGATTCCATATGGCTTCCTGAATTAAATTCATGTGCTTGAATTTTTTAGGAGTTTTAACTCAGGCGTCGATTCGAGTTTCTAATTTTCTCAACTAAAATTCTCTACATGGTCGAGTAGAAGTCAGATTTTTGCATTTCTGACGTTTTGGGGTGTCTTAGAATCTTTTTCTGGACAAAACCCATATCTCAAATTTTTCGCCGAAAATAACTCTTCAATAGGCTATTTTTAGCTTTCCAGAAATCTTGTCAGAACATGAGTCGAGTTCGGTCGAACCCAAGTTTTTCAAATCTGGGCGAAGCTGAAACAGATATAGGGACCAAAAATTAGTCCTTACTCACGACTTCATCAGGTCAGTTGAGACGAATCTTCATAAAGTGTTGTCAGAAGCAGTTCTAGATCCAGTTAAGATCAGAGATTCGATTATTCAAAACATTCAGTAGTCCGGGTTATTGGAGGCCGCTTCCATACCTATCTCCGTTCATTGTGTTGAGTTAGTGATGTCTTGTATTAAGCATTACAACTCACTTTTCGATGAGATAGTGTTAGTAGATGGATGAGTCATTTGCAGTCTCAAGCCTCTAGATGTTGAAAGAAGTTTTGGTATCCCTAAGCACCCGAACAGTTTGGTTATTTCTATGGAGTAGTGCGAGCATGCATTCAACACTGATGTGGACAAGTGCGAGCAAATGGCGAGAGAGCGATGGTTAAAATAGCGAAGAAGAAATTGCCAAATAATGTGAATTAAGTGGTGAGTACAAGGATGAATTTTCGATTCTAATTCACTCTTGAATGCGTGTCACCGGGTCGATACGCAATAAAATGTTTCCAGCCACGGATGTATTACATCATTGAATTGCATCATATCACGGAAGGCGTTGTTGTACCCAAACAAATTTTTTGCTTCATTAAGGCATTTTGCATTTAAAAGTCTAAACCTTGCTAAAATGTTGTGAAACACAGTTTTGGGCAATGTCAAGCATGGAGTTTTTGTCAATATTTTGTCGATCAAAGTCGGTTTATTGAGCAGAACTTGGTAGAATTTCGAATGGAATTTTCACGATGGAGGAACGCATCTCAAGGCGGTATTCCGCGTTGCTACGGTCATTCCGTTGATTGAGGCCGGAGTTTTCGATGGTTAAATTATGAAGATTTCGGAGGGAAAAGCGAGAAGCATAGCCTATAGTCCGGTAGCATTTGAAGGTCAAGATCTTGTTGAAAATGTTCAAGCATGCAGTCAATCTCTTCAGAATCAGTCTGGCTATCCGATGAGCTATCCAGCAAATCTTTCCGAGACCCACAGCTCCGGTAAACAGCGACAGAAGCAGAAATTCCCAAAGTTCCAGATATGAGAATTTTGTCTTTTTCAGGCAAAAGCGCAACTCTAGCCTGAGGGCGCCCATCTTAAAGGAGGGGTAAATCTTGGCATTTTTGATAGTGGATACAGTTAATCTGTTCTCAACTAGTCTGCTTATTCAACGAGATATCAAACGCAGTCATCCGAGTCTCGGAACTCCGGCAGTAGTCGTCTGAAGATCAACTTATAATGGAGTTTTCACGTTTCTGAGCTTCTCCATTGGTTCCCAGTGCAACTATAGCTCAGGGGCGCTGGTTTAAAGGATCCTTCAGATGCCAAAATTTGCAGACGAAGTCTTCTTGACATTAGTAATACTTTAGTCCAGCTCCGCGATGCATCATCCTGCCTATCGATCCGACATTCCGGGTGATCGTGGCAGAGGTTCTACCAAGCACGTAATTTCACGGGTGGACCAACATAAAGTTTTCAGTGTATTTTTACAGTCCAAAGGCGCCTAGTCTTAAGGCCTGTCAGATGAGGCTGTTCGCGTTCGAAGTCTTCACGAGACTTGAGCGTAATCATTTTATCTATTCAACGAGCCTAGCCGTCAACCTTCGGGATTTGGCAAATGCTCGTACGTGGCCAAGTCTGGAGCAGATATTTTAAATAAAATACGCACTGGCGTTTTTGAGGTCTTAGAAGTAGTTTTCTTGCTTCGTCACCTCTAAAGACTTCTCTTGTGGGCCCTTCTGGCTGTCCATTTAAACAGATAGTGCCTGAATCGGGTTATCCCAGCTCTAGATATCAGAGGTCGAAGTAGGGTATTTGGTTGAAAGTTCAACTTTTGTCAAAATGATGTTAGTGCAACTGAGAGCCAGGGGGTGCTTTTACTTTTGAGGCCCTTAACGAACTTTTCAGATGCCATGCGTATATCCGTTGGATGCAGAATGTCTCCAGTCATGCAGTGAGCTTCGTTTCCTATCAGCAGGGTTCGCCGTTCGTCGTTGGCAGCCGTTTGAAGTGTCAGATGGCAGTTTAGGAAAATGGTCAAGTCTGGAACTCGTAAATGAATTTAATCAGGGGCGCCTAATTTTTCAGGGGGTTAAATGATGGATTTTGCAGTAATGTCTCCTAGCAGACATTTCTTCCTTGTTCAGTAGGCTTTCCAATGAATATCTCAGCTCAGTCTCAGCATCTCTCGGTCACCCGGAAATCAGTGGCGAAGATGGCCAGTCATAACTTTGTCGTCGACTATAAAATAGGAAGTTAATAAAAAGTGCAATATCTTGAGCAAATGGACGCCTATGAGCTCAGATGATGACTTTTTGGAAACGGTGAAGTCTAACGATGAATCCTAAAGCTTCATTCGAATTGTCAACTGAAGTTAAATAATATTTAATATTTATTTTGCATATTTTGGCATTAAAATGGCGAATCTCTAAAATTGATGCCTTTGCAAATTGCATGATGAATATTAATTTATTATTATTTATTTCCGGACTCAGTGTCAGTATTAGTGTAACTGAAAGGGGTCCAATCAAAAGCCTTCTATTTTCAGCTGAGGTTTTAAATCTTGCAATCAACAAGTTGGTGCGAATTTTCTCTTATTTAAACATGGCACCTTCATTTATTTTTCACCAAGCTTCAAGAGAAATTCGTATTTTTAAAGAGAAATCCATATTTTCAAACAAAATTCGTTTTTCTTCAAGGCAAAGGCGTGTTTTTCAAGAAAAATTCATATTTCTTCAAAGCAAA